>PVKC010042577.1:0-11922 GCA_004027635.1 Crocidura indochinensis | reverse complement strand
ATAACCTGTATGACCTGAATATAAGCCAAGTTCAGGTTTTTCAGCACATGCACACACACACACACACACACACACACACACACACACACAAAATCTCAGCTTATACTTGAGTATATACAGTAAATGGAAATATAAATTTAAATAAGTAATGAAAAATTCTTCAATCTGTATCATTACATTTGTGCACTTTGCCAACTGTAAAATACCATACAAAGAAGCATGTGCATACAAAAGAAAATACTTCACATTCATACAGTATCACTGTAAAAGAGACATCTATCACAAAAAAAATCATCATCAATGTCCCTATATCAAAACTCTTTGTCAATTTTCCAAATCCACATACTAGACAGAAACTTTAACATAACCCTGGCACTGCATTACAGTCACATTTCAGACTACCAAGCTCCATCCCATACTTGTGTTGTGATAGTTCATGCATTCTTCTCTATGATGTGCCACACTCCTACTTCCCACTCACAACTTTAAAATCTCCATCTCAGCTGAGTAGTTCAACAAACCTTCCTTGACTTTGTCAGATTGATTTCGTGAATCCTCTCTCTACATAATCACTGTATATTATATAACCCTCAATTATAATAGACATTTCCATTATTTCTTTCTCTATTCAACTTAATTTCTAAAGAGCAGGGGCCAAATCTTTTCATCACGTTAACAAGACAAAGAATAAAAATAATAAAATCATTTCAATAAATGCAAAAAGTCCTTAAATTAAGGTATATTAGGAAGAAAATTTTCAGAAAATTTAAAGGTAAAGGAAATCTACATTTGAAAGCATCTAAGAAAATCTGCAATTATAATATTTTACAAAAGTAGAACTAACCTCAATAACACTCAACATTTTTTTAAAATAATAAAACAAGAAAGTCTGTATTAGAAAATCCTCGGGGCCCGGGAGATAGAATGGAGGAAAGGCATTTGCCTTTCATGCAAAAGGTCATCGGTTCGAATCCTGGTGCCCCATATGGCCCCCCCCCCACCCGTGCCTGCCAGGAGCAATTTCTGGGCATGGAGCCAGGAGTAACCCCTGAGCACTGCCGGGTGTGACCCAAAAACAAAAACAAAAAAAAAAGAAAATCCAATCTTTGGGATTGGAGTATGACATTAGGGGCACAGTGAGTATGACATTTGCCTTGTACACAGCCAACCCAGGTTCAATCTCCAGTATCCCAATATGATCCTGAGTCTGACGTGCAATTTTTGAGCACAGAGCCAGGAGTAAACCCTGAGTGCCACCACAGGAGAGAGGGAGGAGGGGAGAGGAGGAAAGAGATGGTGGGAGGGAGGCCGATCTTTGCCCAAAATTGCTTTTCCACTATAATTTGCAGACTCAGTTTCAGGTCACAGAAGACACCTAGGGCCTCCTACAAAGTGTCTTTATCAGAGACTGTGTCCTGGTTTGACAATACTCAGTTTTCCAGCAATACCCGCTGGTTCGGTGAATGTTACAAGCAATTCAGATATTCAAAGAGCTACTGATACTTCAGTGATTAATCAAATAAAGTAGGACAAATACTAAGGTGAAAACAAACCTTCACATGCAACCTTCCTCAAAAGGGCTCTGCACATAAAAAAGCAATCTTCCCTTTATAGGTCTAAAATAATGTAATTTAGGACCTTATTTGAATTCCTATCTCGACTGTTAACTCTTTGGTGCCTTAACTGAAGAGCTGTTAGATAAAAGTATAGGACCATAGCTCCTTAACAGAAAAATCCAGAATGACATAGTCATTTCTGAGTTTGCTTTGAACTTTTATGAATTTTTCATGCAGGAAAATAACAAAAATGCTGTCACAACATCTTTCCAACTACGATATACCCACAGCCAGCAAGTTCCACAATGAGGTTAGATTTCCATCTTTACTGCACAATGTGTATTTCATTTCAAAGCACACAGGGATATCCATATCTCTTCAAATAATCTGTTAACAGAGACGAAAAAATTTTTTCTTTTCTTTAAACTTGCTTTATTTGCCTTCAGACCAATCATTTTCGTGCATGTTGTTTTGTGTCTTTATATGCTGTGTAAAGGTCATCATTTGACTTTAAGTCAGCATCTGTCTAGGGCAAAACACTAAACTATTAAGATAAATAAGGTTTCTCTACAAATGGACTTGCTCTCTATGTGAACATCACAGGTCCTTTTAAAGGAACTCATATGTTTCACGATAACACAGTGGCCTTTATACACAGGTTCGAATAAGGCTCAGTGAGTTTCTTATCGCTGCTCACTACTTTGAAAGTCAGTAACCACAGAGGTATCTCTCACTGACATTTACAGTGATTGAAATAAAAATAAGGACCTCTTTTCTTCAACTGACACAAGATTCAAAGGTCACTAGATAATACACTACCAAGTAGAGTACACCAGTATCTCAAGTATGTCTATACTTAAAATATCTATTCTCAACGATCTTTGGGCATTGTCTTTGGGAAACCACTGAATGACCTAAAATTTTATATAGCAATCAACAAATAACTGTTTGAACTATATGGAAACCAACATTTAGACCTTCCAATTTCTCTTTAACTTCACATAGTATTCAGAAATGATTGGATATCTATAAATATGAGAAGCCCATGAAAAATTTACTTTAAACACTAGCATTAAAGGGGGTATTGGAGGGAAATAAACGATGCATGCTGGGAACAGGGGTAAGGGAGGACAACACGGTGATGGGAATGCTCCTCATTCATTGTTACTATGTGCCTTAAATATTACCATGAAAGATTTGTAATTCACTTTGACCACAATAAAAATAAATTTTTAATATCTTTATTTAAACACCTTGATTACAAACATGACTGGTTCAGTTTCAGTCATGTAAATAACACCCTCTTCACCAGTGCAATATTCCCATCACCAATGTCCCAAATCTCCCTCCTCCCCACCCAACCCCACATGTGCTCTAGACAGGCTTTCTACTTCCCTCATTCATTCACATTGTTATGATAGTTCTCAATGTAGTTATTTCTCTAACTGCACTCACCACTCTTTATGGTGAGCTTCATGTAGTGGGCTGGAATTTAAAAAAAAAAATTCACTTTAGGGATCGGAGCAGTGGCACTAGAGGTAAGGCATCTGCCTTGCAAGCGCTAACCTAGGATGTACCGCTGTTCAATACCCTGGCGTCCCATATGGTCCTCCCAAGCCAGGAGCGATTTCTGAGCACATAGCGAGGAGTAATCCCTAAGCATCAATGGGTGTGACCCTCCCCAAAAAAATTTAACTTTAAATTTACCTATTAAAAGAAGGTAAAAAGATGAAAGGGAGTTGTCAAAGTTAAAATTCTCACAAGTTGTACATCAACTAATACTGTTCTGAAAAATACAGATCAACAATCCACTCCTAACTTCAGAGAACCCTGAAGAGGGTAAAATTTAAAAAATAATAGGGGCTGGAAAGATAGCATGGAGATAAGGTGTTTGCCTTGCATGCAGAAGCACTATGGTTAGAATCCTGGCATCCCATATGGTCCCCTGAGCCTGCTAGGAGCAATTTCTGAGTGTAGAGCCAGGAGTAACCCCTGAGCACTGCCAGGTGTGACCCAAAAATAAATAAATAAATAATAAACAATAATTTCAACAGATCACTTTCTACTTATTATTTACTTTTTAATGCTAACCTCTAGTAGACTAACCACCTCAACATCACCATCAGTCCAAGACTGGCAGAACTGCTGTTGCAAGGTTTAAAGTTAGGAATTGGCATCTTAACAAATGGCAGAGTTGCAACACAAGATGTAACGAGAGATTGAAGTGTCCCATTCTTGTCTTATATTTTGAGAAAATAATATTTTGTACCTATTATTCTATACCTAAAGCCTTGCCTAATGGGCTACTTTCTTGTAACTCATTGTTAATCAATCTAGCTCTCTATTTGCAATGGCAACACTACTTCCACCACCACCCTTTACTTTCACAGCACCTATGAAGCCCTGAAAAAAATGGTCCTGAGTCCCTAGCCTAGAGCTGAACTCTGAGGCCAATTTACTCCATTCCAAATGCTCAAACCACAATTTCAAACCTTTTTCTATAAAAGTGGCTCAAAGATAAAGTATTGTAGTATAATACAAGTGAAATTTCTAATTTTTCAACAACTTAATTATTTTTAATTCACTACCTGTTTTTGTGTGTGCTCAGGTAGTACACCTCTGTATTCAGGAGTCCATGCAGGGCTGTGAGTCAGAGTCAAGGAGTCAGTGTCAGAAGTACAAAAATCTGTTGAGTCGTAGTCGGAGAATTTATCTACAGACACCACAGCCCTGAGCCCATGTGGGTGGCAGGGATTGAAACAGAATCACTTGTGTGCAAAACAAGCCCCTTCTTCACAACTATATTATTTCTCCAATTCTCTAACTATTTATTATTAAAATAAGGCCCAGCACCTGGAGGAAGAGCACAATGGTTTAGAATGCCAGATCACAAATTTAAATCCCCCATGCATCAAGCACAATCCTGTGATTCATCCAGTGCTTACTCTGGCAACAACCCAATCAGATGTGTAGAAGCAACACAAAGGAATACAGTCCCCAACAAGCACTGCAACCAAATAATGTGTGCATAAACCAGTCAGGAAGTGCAACAACTGGCAAATACGAGTGTGAAAACCTCAGCAACCCCTGGCAAGTATTACAATCATGATTCGAGCATCTCAAGTAAAAAGTGCTACCTCCAGCAAGTACTGTATTAAAGGAATATAAACTTCAGTGAGCATCTTGGCCAAGTATGTAAGAACCATAACTTAATAAGTGACTCCTGGAAAGCAAACTAAATGTTCATGCACCAGAGTCAGGTATTGTATGCAACCTTGGTCATCACAACAATAACAAAGGGAAGTGGGAGGAAGGAAGAATAATAAATATTGTAGGCTTAGAGAATGCTTAATTAAAGGGTCAGAAGATAGCACAGTGGTAGGGCATTTGCCTTGAATGCAGTCAACCCAGGTGGTTCAAATCCTAACATCCCATATAGTCCCCCAAGCCAGCCAGGAGCAATTTATGAGGGCAGAGCCAGGAGTAACCCCTGAGCCCCAACAGCAGGTATGACTCAAAAGGCCAAAAAGCAAAAAAAAAAAAAAAACAAAAAACAAAAAACAAAAAATAAAAACCACCTTAATTAGGGAATTCCTATATGTAAAGGTTATATACCCCCCCCAAAAAAAAAACAACATTTACAAACCTTAAGCATCTACCCAAGTTTAATTTCAGGAGAAAAATATTTAGATATGAAATTCCTATTACCCTTACTTTTAATAAATATATATGCATTTTTATAATTTTTTGGCTTAGTAATCATATTAGGGAATACCAATTTGGTACAACCTCAAGGAACCACAGTAAAAAAGGTTCTTAAACTAAAAACAGAGATTGGAGAGATAGTACAGAGGTAGGGCACTTGTCTTGCCAAACCAACATAAGTGTCCATAGACAAAAGAGCAGAAAAGGAAAATGGAATATGTGTATCTTCCAGCAGAGAAAAAGAAAATAAATTTATTTCAAACAACAGGGGTGGATCAAAAGACATTATGCAAAATAAGATTAGTTAAAGAAAAGACATACTTAGTGATATCACCTATATGTATGACTTAAAGCAAAATGAACTAAAAGATAAAAAGAGAACAGATAAGAACATAAAGAAACATGTTTATATAAGTGAATCAAAAAACTCACTCAGGGATTCAGGCCTCAAAACAAAAAACCCACTGATGGTATACATCAGTCTTTTATTCAAACTTAAAAGCAGGAAGGAACCTTTACATTGTCACTAATTTTAAAAATGACATAGTATGGGGCCAAAAAGATAGTACAATGAGTAAGGCACTTGCCTTGAACATGGTTGACCCAGGTTTCATCTCCGGTACCAATATGGCTCCCCCAAGTCCTCTAGGGGTGCCAGGAATAAGCACAGGCAATTGTGCCCCCCAAAAACAAACCTAATATACTTCATCAACTTCATAAACTTATTGAAAAACACTTCTCGCTAAAGAGTCTCAAACTTGGTTCTTAGCAACACTATCTAGACCAGGGTTCCTCAAACTTTTTAAACAGGGGTCCAGTTCACCGTCCCTCAGACCATTGGAGGGCCAGACTATAGTAAAAACAAAAATTACAAACAAATTCCTATGCACACTGCATACATCTTATTTTGATGTCAAGAAACAAAACGGGAACAAGTACAATATGTAGCCCGTGGGCCATAGTTTGAGGACCACTGATCTAGACAAATCCCATCTCTCGTTGAGCTCCTTGAATACCATCTATCTAATCCAGACAACCCTCTTGGACAACAATAATCTGACTTAGGAGGATATATACCAAGTGGTATATATCATGGGGCCGGGGAGGTGGCGCTAGAGGTAAGGTGTATGCCATGCAAGTGCTAGCCAAGGAAGGACCGCGGTTGGATCCCCCAGAGTCCCATATGGTCCCCCCAAGCCAGGGGCAATATCTTAGTGCTTAGCCAGAAGTAACCCCTGAGCATCAAATGGGTGTGGCCTGGAAAAAAAAAAGGTATATAATCTCATCCTTGACTGTCTGTGGTTTATCTCCCAAAACAGACTGATCTCTAGCCTTAATTAAGCAACTGTTATAATCAGAACCACAACTGCTTACTCATTTGAAGATGTTTGAAAAATCACTTTAAATTGGATAGAAAAATCTGAGAAAGCTCAAATGTGTTAAAGAGTAACACCAAAACAGGTACAAAAATCAAAATATTTCAAAGCACAAGATAAATTAAAAAATCATACAAAATGTTCTATGCCATTTCCTTAAAGGACTTTTTTTTTTTTTTTTTTTTTGGTTTTTGGTTTTTGGGTCACACCTGGCTGCGCTCAGGGGTTACTCCTGGCTCTACACTCAGAAATCGCTCCTGGCAGGCTCAGGGGACAATATGGAAAGCCGGGATTCGAACTATTATCCTTCTGAATGCAAGGCAAATGCCCTACATCCATGCTATCTCTCTGGCCCCCAGACTCTATCTTTTTTTATAAGACTTTTGAAAGGGTCAGAGAGAGAGTACAGAATTTTAAGTACTCATCTTGCACCCTGGCATGACATATGGTACCCTGAGGTTCCAAAACAAAAAAGGTCAGAGGACCTTAAAATAAATATACCAAAGAAAAAACAAGATCTCTGAAATGGATGAGAGAGCAAGCACAGGAGCTAAGGTACTTACTTGCCTTGCATACAGCAAGCCAGTTTGATCTCCCAAACACTAGAGTCCCTGAGCACAAGTATTATGATCCCAAAATACTCCCATCCCCAAATTTCCTGAAACCAAATCCAGATGAAAGCAGACAGAGCGCTAACATAAGATTATCACATTTCTACTAGTCACACTGGTGAGAAAATAGAATGTAGAAGACGCAAAAAGACACACAAAGTTTCCTATCTCCACTACCAATAGTTCAGTAAAAAAAAATTTACCAAGCTCTAAAAGTATCACTTTGTTAGGATAAAGTTCCAGTTACTGTATTTACTGCCTACCAAGAAACATTTCTAAATTAACTTTGCTGTATAAAAACCACATAAATGCTACATGGCACTACACAATTCTCTTAATGAAAGTCAGGAATATAGATAGCTTCCTCTACTCCTATATATATCAGATAAATTTTAACTATTTCAAAACTTCTAAATGGAAATGCTAACAATAGTTCTAAACCATATAAATATTAAATTATTTAATCTGTGAAATGTAACATGCTCAAAACACACAGAATTAATGTGGGATTATATCATGTAAATGTATAAAGATCTTGGGGACCTTGCATTACACTCTACCCTTCTTTAAAACCATAGTCATTCTTCATAATAATCATTTAAAGACAATCTTGATGCCTGTTTTATCTACAATAGACTGTCCTCCCTTTCCTTTTATACTTAATTACCTATATAAAATTCTAAATCCTGCTAAAGAAGACATAAATTTCATTAATATTTCACTAGCAAAAATATAGAACAAGAGAAGTTCAAGTCTGTGTACCATGTCATCTATGCCTATCAGTGCTCTACAGAAACTAATAAGTAAATTGCAATAAACTAATAAATAGGGGCCAGATAAACACTACAAAAATCCCCTGATCACTAATAGTAGTAATCCTCAAGCAGTCAGTGGTGAGTACTTCCAAGTGTAGTCCAAAACCCAAAATCCAAAAACCCACTTCTAGGGCCAGGGTTACCTCAGCACTCATCTTGTAGGTATGAGGGCCTGGATTCAATCCCTAGCACCACCACCCCTCAAAATTAATTTCATTTTTTTATTTGGGAGGGGAGGCCTCCCAATGGCACTCAGAAGGCCCAGGGATCACTCCAACAAGCAATGCTCAAGTGAGCATGAGGTGTAAGGAATTGAATCAGCATAGGCTGAATGTGCCTTCATCCCTGTACTAACTATGCAGCCCAAAAGTTTTCACTTCTTACTTTGAGTACTTTCAGGATATAAGTATATGAGAAATAAAATAAGTATCCCTTAAAGGCACAAAAAACAATGCCAATCAAAGCTCAAATAATAATGGGGGGTGGGAAAAGACTTGCTTGCTAAAGCTTGTTTAGTACTTACTAAAATATTACTCAAACTAATAACAAGAACAGTCTCATAATTCCAAAACATCATTCATCAAATAAATCAGCCTTATATATTGCTTATCTCAAAGCCTCACCTGCTGGACTCTAGGTTATAGCTATGACTCTCTCCAATAAGCTGATTTTATTTTTAATCTATGATCATAAAATTGATCAAAAAGCAAAGTGCTTGGGGCCGGAGAGGTAGCATGTAGGTAAGGCATTTGCCTCGCATGCAGAAGGTCAGTGGTTTGAATCCTAGCATCCCATATGATCCCCGAGCCTGCCAGGAGTAATCTCTAAGTGCCGCTGGGTGTGACCCAAAAAAAAAAAAAGTACTTGAAGTGATACATTTCTGGCATAAAATTTAAGAAGCAGATAGTCACGTTGACAACCATAGATGAAACCAGCTCTTTATAATATGAGAGAGAAACATACAAATACAAATAGGGCTTGGTGGGATATGGGTAAAAAAGAAACTACTAGGGCCAGAGCAATAGTACAGTAGGCAGGGTATTTGCCTTGCACGCTTCAAACCCAGACCTGTGTTCAATCTCCAGCACACTGGAGCCTGAAATAATTTCTGAGTACAGAACCAGAAATATAATAACCCTGAGCACTACCAAGTGTGGCCCAAAATCCCAATTTTACCCTAAGCAACAGAGAATCATGATTGTCTACCTTTAATTTTAAAAAGAACTAATTTGGACAGAACTTAAGAGTATAAAATCCTCCTTTTTTCTATTCTGTTCAAAAAATACTCTTTCCAACATAAGCATCTTAATTTCTAACAACTCACCTGACTATACTGGTTTAAAAAAAAAATGTAGGTTTTCTTCTTTAAGATAATTAAGTTAAGTAAGCAATGGGAAAAGTTATTTAACTTAAGCTTTCTAGTTCCAAATGAAAATTCTTTGTGGGGCCGGGAGGTGGCGCTGGAGGTAAGGTGCCTGCACTAGCCTAGGAAGGACAGCGGTTGGATCCCCCGGTTTCCCATATGGTCCCCCAAGCCAGGAGCGATTTCTGAGCACATAGCCAGGAGTAACTCCTGAGCGTCACTGGGTGTGGCCCAAAAACCAAAAACCAAAAAAAAAAGAAAAGAAAAGAAAAGAAAATTCTTTGCATCACAAATGTCTTTCTGAATCAAAGGCTGAAAATTTGGCTGACCTACTCCCACAAATATAAAAACTTTTTAATATATGAGCATCAATAAATCAAATGTCTTAAGGAAAAAAAAGAATAGATTCCTAGAAATATATAAACACCAATTATAAAAAAAAAATAAAAAGAAAATCTGAATATAAAGAGTAAATCATTGGGTTGGAGACATGGAAGTTTCCTTGAATATAGTTGGTCCTTGCTTCAATTTGGGTAAAATATCCTGAACACCAACAGGGATCACTCCTGAGAACATAAGTATATATAATGCTTGGTATATGTACACAGATGCCAAACTTATTAGATACAGTACAGCACTGTAACTGTAATTCCTGCCCCTTAGAATTGTTACATTTTCTGTTCAATCTTATTTAATAATATACTTAAATTGTTGTAAATAGATATTTACAACTGTAAACTCAAAAAGGATGTTTGGAGATCCCAGCAGCCTACAAACACCACCTCAGTCATATTAATGGGCCCATGCTACAGATCCTGAACTCAGAGCTTGCTGCTCCACCCTTCCAAGCAAGATTAATAGGAAGCAGGATCTCTCCCAGCTAAATCACAGTAATCTCCACACCACTTCTTTCATATTACGGAGCCCACACCACAGCTCCAAAATCTCCACTTGCTACTTACTCATTACCTTGAATGAATAATGCTTCCTGTCACTGGTTGATGACAGGCAGAAGAAAAAGCAATACCCAGCCTAATCCTTCAAAGTCTCACAGAGCATATCTATCTACAAAGACTCACCCTCAGCATAGTAGAACACTGGAAAACCAATGGAAAAGATTCATAGAAGACCACAAGTCAATGAGCATAAGAAGTAACACAGAAGGCACAACCAACACCAATCAGTTCTATAAACTCTCTGAAAGTGACCATGGTGAGGATATTTAATGAGCTAAAAAAAATGATGGCACAGGTAGGTAGGTAGTCAGCAAAGTATAAGAGTAAACTACAAGTAAAAATGACAGAAATAAAGAGTAATATAGGAAATTAAAAAAAAATAACTCAGGGCTGAAGAGACAGCACAGCAGCGTTTGCCTTGCAAGCAGCAAATCCAGGACCTAAGGTGGTTGGTTCAAATCCCGGCGTCCCATGTGGTCCCCTGTGCCTGCCAGGAGCTATTTCTGAGCTGACAGCCAGGAGTCTGCTGAGTACGGCTTCTGAGTCAGCCTGAGCACTGTCGGGTGTGGCCCAAAAACCAAAAAAAAAAAAAAAAAAATCTCATTAGGGACCAGAGAGATAGCACAGCAGTAGGGCATTTGCCTTGCATGCAGCCAATCTGAGATGAACCCAGGTTTGATTACCAGCATCCCTTATGGTTCCTAAGGAGTGATTTCTGAGTGCAGAGCCAGGAGTGCTGCCGGGGGTGGCCCAGAAACAAACAGACAAAAACCATTAGAAGCACGGAGCAGCAAAATAACAACAGAGGAAAGGGACATAAAGTTCCATGGTGAAAGGAAACCTCTAGAAATCACAGAAAATGGAAAAAAAGTCTTAAAAAAAAAAAAAGAACAGAACACCAAAAATTATGGGATGAGCTCAAGAGGAACTATCTAAGAATCACCAGAATCCCTGAGAACCAAGAAAGCAAATTTGATGAGCACTAACAGTTAAAGAAATCATAGTTAAAACTTTCCAAAGTTGAGGAATAGAGACAACCAAATATAAAAGGCCCAAAGGGTCAATGATAAAACATAGACTAAGAAAACTCAGGAACACATTGTGCAGAGAATGACAAAACAAGAACAGAGACAGAATATTAAAAGCAGCAAGATCAAAGAAGGACTACAAAGGAAAGCCCCTAAGATTCATAGCAGATGTATCAACTAAGACTGTATGAGCCAGAAGAGAATGGAGGGATATAGTACAAATGCTCTATGAAACAAACAACTCACCACGAAGACACTATCTCAGCTGGATTATCATTAATATTTGAAGGAAAGATACAGAGACTCAGGGTCAGGCAACAGCTTAGGGAATACATAGTTTTAAAGCCAGTCTTGCAAGAAGCATTAAAGGACAAGACAAATTTCACAGCATGGACCACAGAGTATGGCACTCATTCGCTGCACTTATGGCTGCTGTAAATGTATAAAAGAATATATACTATAAGAATATAATATTCTATTTTAAGAAATATGTTTGAGGCTAGAGCAATAGT
>PVKC010042576.1:0-11929 GCA_004027635.1 Crocidura indochinensis | reverse complement strand
AGAGAGAGAGAAGAGAGAGAGATTTCAGATTTCAACTAACAAAATGAACAGAACTGGTTTGAGATCTCCTAATAATTTTGTTCTGACTAGAGGAAAAACTACTTTAAAAATACATTTTGGCCAGAATAAAAGGTGGTGATAGTAAACTTTAACAGTGAACTGAAAACCACAAGTAAAGGAAACATTTATTGCTTTAAATCTCAGCCACTGGCTGAACATCTATCGTATAGAACTAGGCTGTCATATTTGGTACTTTGTGCTCCTTCACTGTCTTGTGACTTTTCTTATTTCTCTCAGGAATTAATTTTGTCCATCTGGCTATGATTCTTATAATGTGTTTCCCTTTCATGTATAAGCTGATAACCAAATTTCAGGAAAGAAAATGTGTTCCATGTCTCCTTAGCTTTAAGCATAGGAAAAACTAATTGAGGTTATGTGTAGGATAAAATTGGTGTTTATGTGGTAAAGAGTAGAGGGATAGTAGAGACTAATTAGTAAGAAAACTTTCCATATGCTAGTAGGAGAGGATTCTTGTTAGTGATGTTGCAAGACTCTTGCAATGTCAGAGCCTTTTATTTTCTTTTTTCACTATTGTTATTAACTAATTATTTCTCCAGTCCAATCTTATGACATAAGCACTTTTTCTGGTACAATAAACAGTAAAAATGTCTGGCCACAGGAGCCAGGACTATTGCTAACTTCCAAAAATGTATTAATTCTTGTATTCAATATCCATAAAAGTTTTTTGTTATTATGTATGTGGTAGGAAATGAGATAAAATAGTAGACAATTTGAACATATTATCTTTAACAACTATTAAAATGTATTTATGCCAAATGAATTATTAGTAAAAATATTAGTAATACTTGTAATGTTAAATGCCAGTAATATTTAGTATTACTAGTACCACTAATATGTTTCTTAATTTTAGTAATGCTAGCATTTAATATCACTCATATTTTTAAATGTTGGAATTATTCTAATAATACTGAAATAATAGTACAATCACTGTATTTTTAAAAGATACTCTAACAACTACTATTTTTAGATCAATTGATATTTTTTAGGGAAGCAATGTAGTTTTTATTGAATAGAACTAACATAGACTTGAGAGGAACAAAAGAGAGGAATATTCATTTGAAAGAGAACACAGACTTATCCAGAGTGGAAGAAGCAAGCAAAGAAACATCAAGACAAGCAAGTGAGGTACAAATCCAAGAGAGAACATGAGCTTGAAGAGTAAGCTATTAACTGATTTTTTATTATATATTTAAGTTTTTAAGTATACCTTTTATAATTATGTCAAAGAATTGATAATATAGGAACTGTAAAGTAGACATATATTTTCCGACACTCTTACAAATGTACTCCAGACCATTTTTTAAATTTTATTTTCAGGCTTTGATTTCTAGAATTAAATATTTCATTTGACTTATTTTTGTGCCAATACCTAATAATAATTACTAGACAATTAAGTACCAAATATTCATTTATATTTATATTTTTATTTAAAAAATTTGCAAACACATTAATTTCCTAACACTCTAAATTTCAGTTAGAAAATTAAAAACAAGCTTAATGTCTTAGAAGATTTGAAATTTCATAGAAAAAGAAAAATTGAATAATGTTGAATTATGTTCAGAGGTCAGTTGGGAAAGTTAATAAGCAGGGAAGAGGAAGAAATAATTGATTAGTTGGATTAGCCCCCCAAAAAAAGTTGAAAGTAGGGACATGGTATTCACGCATACAGCTTTGTACATCATGCAGACTATTGACATTTAACTTTGGTTCTCGACACCTCTATTCCAACTTGTTTATTTTACTGAAATAATTAGAGGTTTGAATTATTTAAAAAGCTTAGTTAAAGATGCTAAAGTGAGACTGGAACTCAACCTGTTAAACTCTTGGTCCATTAAATGCTTCCTGTAAGAAATTTAAGCTTGCGATTTGAGACTAGCACAGACCACTGCCGGTGATTTTTCTCTCAGAATTCAGAAGTTATGCCTGAAGTTTATATTTCTAATTTATGATTTAAAACTGTTGGTGTTTATTAAGGAAAGTCACTAGCAATTTTTTGACCATTTTGCTGTTGTATGAAAATAACTTTCATTAAGACATTATGAAGTTGAAATTCAGGGTAGGTTTATGGAATTGGAAAGAAACATTTTGGGGTTTATCATGCGTTACCCATATCCTTTACCTCCCGTGGCCCTAATGACCTTTTTTTTACCACTATCCCCTGCACCCAATAAAAAGAAAAATCTTTCAACAGCTTTCACACACGCCTGTATTTTCTTGACAAAAACCTACTTAGAAAAGCAGTGTTTGAAAAGTTCAGTATGGCTTCCAATCTCAGACTTTATCTTTGAAATTTTGCACACTAGTTAAAATATTGCTACATTTGTGGCCTGGGATCGTCCCTGCTAATTCCATATGAAGCAAGAGTGCCAAAGAACTCTTAGAACTCCCCTTGTGAATTTGCTTGGTGAGCAGTTCTGGGCTTGGAGGTTTAATCTCTCCATCAGGATCAACGTGATCCTGTGTTAAAGCCAAGGTCAAGTGGGATAAGCAGTTGAACTTTCTCCTTCGTCTTGCGTGGCTCATTGAAACATGTAACCTTTATAGGCTTGGTTTCTACTTTGGAGGAGAAGCTGATGTCCAAGCAGATGTTTCTTTCCTTCTTTTGAAAACTCCTTTTAATTTTACTAGGCACGGTGTCAAGGAAGCAATTGGGGGTAGATTAGGTAGGAGGTGGAAGGTCAGTGTTTTCTTTGCTAATATTGCAAAATAAGAGGTTTCTTTGTTTGTTTATTTTTATTTTCTGCCAATTGGACCACTAATAGAACAATATGTTGATTCTGAAGACAGATTTCAAGTTAGCAATGGCTATGGATTCAAGGTATGTAAAGAACTGACAGGGTGGCAGCCAATTGAACCCTTGTAATGGCAGAATGTAAAATGATTACAAGAACAACTTCCACTCTTTGAGCTTTTTTTCTTACAATATAGCCAATGTAAATGATTGTTTTCTTCTACACAGTCTATTATGTTTTGTTATAATAACTGGCGAATAAAGGAGGTATTAAGAAGCTGTTCTGCATACTCCTATATTTTCTAAAATAAACCACCATGTGCACAATATCTTTAATTACAAGTGACATTTATGGCCAACTTTATAACTCTTGTCATTTTACATGGCTCAGTAACAAGTCCCTTGCAAATAATTATTTAACAATCTTAAGAGATTGGTCTCTTGCTTCAGAATATTTTGTGGAGTGACTTATCATTAGTGATGAGTTTTTCTAAGGAGAACATCTTGTGGTCAATTCTGCCCTTTTATGCCTGGAGGGAGTAATAGAAGCTTCCATTTCATACTTTGAGAGCCTATTAATAATGGTAAATGATTTTTAGATAATTTAATTAGCATAAAATAACTAAACAACAAACCCATTATAGAGGACACAAAGAATCTAGAATTTTAGGTTGGAAATTATATGCTATGAAATTATAAACAGTAGGATGCCATAATCACATTTGGGGAAATTTTTTTGCACTAATTCCATGATTTCTTCTTTTCCTCATATTGGAAGTCAAAGTTAACGTATATGCCTTTGTCATTAACTAGAGGATGCTGCTGAGTCTTGACAGAGTAGACAGGATACTATTAGTGGACCAAAAATGGGTTTTCAAACTTCTACACATTAGAATTGCATTTCAATGTGTACCCTTGAGAAACAATATTGGCTGGCCCAGGATATAAATCAAGTGGGAGAGCACCTGTCTTGCATATAAAGGGATCCTTGGCTGGAACACTAGCACTGTATGGTCCTGTGAGCACTTCCTGCAGGCTTTGATGGTCCCTACACTTTACCAGATATGCCCCTGAACAATAGCAACAACTAGTAAAAGTAAAAAGAAAATGATGTCTAGTCTCCCAATTTCTAGACTTCTTGATTGAAAGAATCTGGTGTTTTCAGATAATGGTGGTGGTATTAATTTTAGTTTAATAGCTTCAAGGTGATGCTAATGAGAACTGTGGCAACATTAGGGCATTGTAATTGGCTAGAATTTTAGGTAGAAAAGAAAATTGGATTCATCTTTCAAGAAAAAACATTGAAACTAATTTTTAAGTATATTTTTATCTGCGTGGGTCAAGAAATTGAAAAGTTTGTTTAAGCAATATTAAATCTGTTTTATTCTTTGTGAACCAAGTGAGAATCTTAATACTAGTACATACAGCAAATATATATATTATATTTATACATATATATCCATTAAGAGAGTTTACTGCTTGGTCCAGGATTGCAAATTATAACAAGTCTACAAAAATTTTTAAAATGAGTCAATAAGTTCCCATTTGGGGTGGGGGCACAATTTGAGTTGTTTCTGTCACTTGCAGTTAAAAGAATCCCTCTCAAATATGGGCTAGACAAATGTGTTTATGAAATTAGTGATTGGAGATATTTACTTGACTAAGGAAATGGAGAGGCTTCTAAATGAGGAATGATTTCATCATTTTTCTGCATTCTTCCTGGATATGCAGACAAAAAATCATTTATTTATTTATTTGGTTGGTTGAATTTAGTTTTGGACCAGATTCAACAAAACTGGAGGTTATCCCTGACTTTGTACTCAGAAATCACTCATGGTGGGCTCAGAATACCACATGGCATATTAGGCATTGAACCGATATTGGCAACATAAGGCAATGCCTACTTTACTATCATTCCTGTCCCATCAAACAAAAAATTTAAATTTGTAAAAACCGAAGTATATTGTATCCTTGCCCTAAAATAAATCTATTTCATAAGGGTAAATGGTAGGTGCATTTTGGCAAATATAATCTTATTAGGACTTGGGTCTTTAAGGGTTCCTGATATTACATCTTTCTCTTGCCTAAGCTTTTTACAATTAGTACTTAAGAGCTGAGCATGTCTTCTGCTGTCAGTTGAAATCATATATTTCTACTAGACTGTAAGTTCCTTGAAAGTGATATCATGTCTTTTGATGTTTATAGTATTTCTGAATTGTTAGTCTCTAACAATTACTTAATAAAACATCTTTTTTGTTTATTTGTTTGCAAAGCATGGAATAGTTTATTGTTCTGTTGGAAAAATGCTTTTAAAGCTAAACCAGATAGATAGAACTATCCCTTACTACTTCAAATTAGATTTTGGAAATATACATATTTCTGTTGGTACTGTTAAGAAACATAGAGTTGTGCTATGCTTTGGGCATAACTGGAGCTAAAACTTCAAATGATGCTTCTAGGGCAGAGTTCTTCAAGTTATTGCACCTGTACTGCATATTGATCCATTGACAAGACATTATATCAAGGGGATAGACCAGTTGTAATAAAATTTCTTAACCAACTTATCAGACATAAGAAGGGGAGGATTAAGTAGCTACTTGGTAGAAGAAGGAACATGAGGGGTTAGAGCAAGAGTACATCACTTACCTTACACATGACAGTCCTGGGTTCAATCTCTGGCATGCCACATGGTCGGTCTCATGAACAATACTAAGAGTAATTCCTGAGTACAGAGCCAGGAATAATTTCACCAGATGTAGCCAAAAAAACCTAGAAAACAAACAAACAAAAAATAAAGGAGGAGGAGGAAAAACATGAGATTAGCACATACTGATTGACTATGATCTTCATAAAATTGAAGATCATTTAAAATGTGGTCATCCTAAA
The DNA here is from genome assembly GCA_004027635.1 of Crocidura indochinensis. Taxonomy (NCBI): domain Eukaryota; kingdom Metazoa; phylum Chordata; class Mammalia; order Eulipotyphla; family Soricidae; genus Crocidura; species Crocidura indochinensis. Next base: position 6,231 of record PVKC010042576.1, on the reverse strand, counting down.
ACATCATTAAATTCTATGTACATCTAGAGAGTAAAAATTCTAGAATGAAGCAATGTTACTATACTCACTATACTAGAGTGTAAGAAGTTCTTATAGATGTAAACTAACTATGTTAGTTTTAAGTGAAAATGTTATAATTTTCTGTGACTGTGTAGTTTTGTGCCCATAACATGGACATGAATTTAGACATGTACAGGTTAAATTCATGGGTAAGATGACTTTGAATAATTTGTTTTTATTCATCTTTTGTTTTTATATATAAATGAAGAGGAAATCATTCTTATCTTTAGGACTGAGGGAATTTTTAGGAAAGACATATAATAGTACTTTTTTATCATAGAGTTTTGGAAAAGACTGTTCAGTAAAGAATCTATATGAGCAGTCATTCCTTTTCTGAATATTTTCCAGCCACTTTGTCTTCTTTAGTTATTTTGAATTAGAAGAAGAAAAAATCCTGGAACCAGAGAGATAGCACAGTAGCATTTGCCTTGCGCACAGCCGATTCAGGACCGACCAAGTCCCGGGATCCCATGTGGTTCCCTGTGCCTTCCAGGAGCGATTTCTGAGCACCAAGCCAGGAGTAACCCCTGAGAGCTGCTGGATGTGACACAAAAAACAAACCAAACCAAAACAAAAAATATTAAAACACACCTCCAAAAATCAGGTGGCAAAAAAATTACTATCACTTTCCCTTATATCTATGTAGAGATATTAGAGATATATAGGGAGAGGGGAAAATGTGAGTAATATCATCTGATAATTCAAATTTAAGTACAGCTCTCTAATTATTATCTCCTGATTTATGTTTTGTCATATATGGCTCATTGTTTTCCACAGGTCCACCTCTCACAGTTGCTATCGGTAATAATGACAAATACAATAAGAAGGTAATTTCAAAATTATAAAGGGCTACTCAAATGTAATTATAAGTAAAAGAAATAGCATTTTTATTCCAATCTGTAAAATTTATTTACATAAAATCTGTAAATAGGGTTATTTTTTCCAATTCAGTCCGGTGGCTGACTTCATGGTAAAAATAGCACTGAGATGTGACAAGCAGTGGTCATTTCATTTATTCTAAAACTATACTGGGAATCAACTTGAAGTTCAAAAGTATATTTTCACAGAATTAGAGTGACAAAACACAATGAAAAGAAATAATACGATCAGATAGCTGTCATCATAATTTTCACTGGGGCACTGGATACTGGGTCCTATATTAGATTCTGCAAATTATCCCAGCCCCCCCTCTTTTAAAGGTATTTATTTACCTATGGCTGACATGTTTATAAAGTAAACCCAAAGCATTTAAGTTCAGTTTGTTTTTGTTTAGGTTTGTTTTTCCATTGTCTTTCCTTGGGTCTAAAGAGAGCCTGCACATAATAAGAATGGCATGGTGTTATTTAAAAAACAAAACAAAACAAAACAAAAAACATGACCAGAGGAGGAGCTAGAGCTGAAGAACTGCCACTGCAGATATAAACAGCATCTACTTTTTATGACTTGACTTACTAACCGGGGGACATAGGGAATGCCTCCCCCACTCTAGCAAGGCATCCCTTCCCTCTGTTCCACCCTCTGCATTTATCCATCCACCAAAGATACCTATTGCTACATCAACTTCTGATGCCAGGAACGTTTACTTTTCTCCCAGTGTGCAGGTTTGGATACACTTTCTTTCTGGAAATATATCAAAGTCAGTTTCTAGCCTGCGGTCTAGAGTGCAGAAGAGTTTAGTCATAGCTTGGTCCAACTTCTGAACAAAGATATTAAGCTTATGATTTCTGAAATGTTTACGTTAGCTCTAGCCATGCTGTTTACTGCAATTGTTGACACTAACACTGTTCCATCCAGATGAGAGAACAAGATCAGCAACCGAGATTGTTTTGTGTTGTAAGTTCTACTTGCAGATGTCCTGAAACTAATGAAAGCCAGAGTGCAGTTCTCTGATCACATGATCAGAAAGCCAAGGTTGTTGGGGACATTCAGAAAAGCTTTATTTTCCAAGATTAACAAGTTTTTTTTTTAAGGGAAAATAATGCAGCCCTTCTAAGACACTGCCTAAGAGGATTAAAAAGTATATTGTTTTCTTCAGTATATTTCATAGATCCTTCCAACCCTTGTATGTGGAAAACAATTCTGTATTTGAGTAATGTCTGCTTTGCTATTATTTTTTAAACTGCAAAGATTCGGATTGTTTTTTGGTATGTGAAACAAGTATTGAAATCAAGTAGTTTTCAATCAGCTAAAAACTGCTTTATTCGCTCAACAATTTTGGCTTTGGAGACATGGTTTTGGAGCACAGACTGCCTGGTCTTGGAAATATGCATAGAAAGAAACTTGCTTCATTTTTCCTTTTGTTTTCATTTGTTTAATATTATACTAATGGACAAGTTGAGCCAACTAAAGAGACAGAGAGAGAGGCAAGTTAGAGAAGAGTGATTTTAATTAACTCTTTTTTAAAGCTGCTGAAATCTGCCCCGTGGATTGGCAATGCTTTACCATTAGAACCAGATAGGCCCCGAACAATCCAGAATTTCTTTAATTTCTTTTTAAACACCCTTTATTTCTTGCAAAAATTGAGGGTGGATGGGAATAATCTCTTATGGTTTTCCACATTGCACTTCAGATGTAAAACACTTCATTTAAAGAAAATTATGTGAAGAATTTGGTAAAGTATATTAACCTTATTCCAAGATGAATAAACAAAATTATAGTGAAACTCCATATAATAAAATAAATCCATTTTTAACTGTCAACAACAGAAGCTGTATGATTCACATCATAATACTAATGGAACAGAAGAATTTAGACAGCAGCTTGAAATGCATTATAACAGTATCTGAAATACAATTGTCCAAGGCTTTTGTTCTAATCTACTAAATTTGGTCTTTTGAACACTTGAAAACAGCTAGAAAGCATGTTTGATTTTTCTCACAATATTATTAAAAAATAGAGGACATACTTATGCATCATCTTTTATTTACAACTGTTCATAGAGCTATCATTATATGTAATAAGCTTTTTCTCTAAAACATGTTTTTTGTTATATTTTGAGCTTCTTTCAACCACAGTGTATTCTAAATATGTAGAAAAATATGTATGCACCATGAGGGTAATATTTCCTAGGATAAGTGTCTCTGGTCCAACTCCTATGGAAAACTGTATGAAGGGTTCTCAGTATCATAAGTGTTCTCATATCAAAAGATATCCTCTTTCTGGAATCTATCCCAGGACAGAAAACATTCATCCAAAAAGAATGTATGCACACTGCTAATCATTACAGCACTCAGTACAATAGCTAAGATTTGGAATCAACCTAGATGCTCAACAAGATATGAACGGATCATGAAGATGTGGTGTATATATATATATATATATATACATATATATATATGTATATATATATACACAATAGAATACTATATAGCTGTACGAAATGATGAAGTCATGCAATTTGCCACACCATGGATGGAACTGGAAGATATTATGTTAAATAAAGTAATCCAGAGAAGATAAATATAAAATTACATCACTTATATATGGTATTTAGAATAACTCCATGAAGAAATGCAATGTTCTAAATGGGAGTTGTCATGAATACCCTTGCCCCAGAGTATAGTGAGGAGAAGGAAAGAAATTGAGTGGATGAGGAGAAACATAAATATGAAAGAATGGGGGCCAGGAGCCGAGTGGTTTCAGATCCATTGGTAGAGATAAAAAAAAGGGACAGAACAATATTTCCAAGTGAAAACCAAGAACAATGAGCTCAAAAGACCCAACTCTAACAATCTAAACTATAAATACTGTCAGGTTGGGGGTACAAAGGATGGTGGTTGGGATACATTCTAGGAACATGGTGGAGGGAAATTAATATTGGTGATAAGATTGAGCCCTAATTCATTATATAAACCTAACTATGAAGGACCTTGTAAATCATAATGGTTTCAATAAAATAAAAGACTATCTTATCAACTTTTTGTTTTGTTTTGTTTTTGGGTCACACCCGGCAGTGCTCAGGGGTTATTCCTGGCTTCGTACTCAGAAATTGCTCCTGGCAAGCACGGGGGACTATATGGGACACCCGGATTCAAACCGGTGACCTTCTGCATGAAAGACAAAGGCCTTACCTCCATGCTATCTCTCCGGCCCCTATCTTATCAACTTTTAAAAAATATTGTTTATATAGGGAGTCGGAAAAGTTTTAACAAGAGAATTGAGTTTTATTTAAGTTACATAACACTAATATTTTATATTTTTAGAAAGAACCTGAAGAAATTGTAGTCGAATATCCTTGTATAAGAATTTAGCCAGTATTATTTTTTAAATCACTGTATAATTTCAAAAATTACTTTTTTTCCTTTTAATTGATAATTTTACACCTATTAACATCAACAACTTTTGTTACTGCTAATATTTTACTCAAGTTATTTGCACTAAACTATTTTATGGTTTTAATCATAGGAAATCTTCGTAGTTATTGAAAAATCTGATGAGGTCTGTATTTTTAGATCCCTGTGTTTCATTGTCATTCAAAAGACTGTAGGCTTTCCCACATCTATCAAGGGATAGTGCTATAACTGCATCATGATGTTTGGATCATTGGCAAAGATGTTTTGAACTGGTGCCATAATATATGCACAATCAAGTTAATAAGCACAGTAAATGCATCACAGGATAATATGACTTTACATGTAGAGACTTTGCATGCTTATTAGAAAAAAATAAAGATGACAGAAGAACCAATATCTGGAGTCTTGGAAGTTAAGTCCCAAAAGAAAAAGCCTACTGGTTAGTGGAAAACTTGAACATCAATTAGAATTTTTGAAAAGGCATACTTAAAGTCTAAATCAAGTAGTGGAGAGGATGAAGGCATTGAGGAAGCTTGCAATTTGTATAACAAAATAGTTGAAATACCAGAGGAAATACACTTTTGCTATTGTTTTATGAAATAACGTATTTATTCATGGTTAATCACTAAGTATAACATTCCATACTAAGGACCAAAGTTCTGCATATTCTTGTTGAAACATTGGATGGTTTTCCATAATAGAAAATGAATACACACATTGCTTCTCAATAATAGAATGATGAGTATAATTAGAGAGTTGTTTGTCAGTTTTCTCTTTATCTCACTAGAGACTGCCTCCTCATGACCTATTATTATTCTTGACCTTATCACTTTAAGAGGAGACTCTAGTTTATGGGCTAACCTTCTTAGAGTAACACCAGGTCTTAGTCTTTTTGCATATAAAGTTCCATTTAGTTCTGACAGTACAAGATTTTTCTGGTTCAAAGAGGAGTCTTATAAGACTTCTTGGACAGCAAATAACTCTTACAAAACAACATTTTGATGAATTAAGTGTAAATGAATCAGAAACATATGGATTAAATTTCCTTTGAAATATGCATGCCTTTTCTGAATTAAGGGGGAAAAATGTTTGGCAAAATGTATTTTGCTGAACCCAAAACACTAGAATAAAGCTCAGTATTTTCCTGGACCCCCAAATTATGCTGGAGCCTCTTTTCTTTTAAAATTAATTCATGTTTAGTCTTACTGCTTCTTTTTTTTAATTTGAAAATGACTTTTCTATGACCTCTAACTACTTCCCTGGATTTGTGTTTTCTTTTTTTCCTTTATAAAACCCCTGACAACAACTCAATGTTCATATGTCATCGGACTTTTGGTAGAAGTATATTCTTTTTTTTCCCAATAATTGTGCAATCTTCATTTTATATGTAGTTGGAGCTTAAAAGTTCTATGTAAGTCTTCTAGAACTTTTCCTTGTACTGTGATTACTTAGAAAAGATACAAGCATAAAGGACTTTTGAAGATGAATAAGAAGCCACATCAGGTCCCAATTTTGCAGAGGTAAATATGGTGGTGCACGACATGGCAGAATATCCTGTACAAAGGTATTCTAAATCCATTCTTTGCTACAGCCTGTCTACTTATTGCCTCCTTTTTTACTATGCCATATTAATAAAAGAGGAAATAAATGCAGTTAGCGTTTTCTAAATTTCACTGTCATTTTTACATCTTTTCTATTAGTTTACCCCTCTCAGTGGGATTACACTCAATGAGGGCTGAAAAGTTTATGTTTAATGAATGGTAAACATTGAATAATAGGCATTAAAGTTATGGCATGAATATAATTTCATTTCTGAAGTAAGGAATAACAAACATTTGACTTCTTCAGGCTACTCTAGAAACTTATGATTTTCTTCACT
>PVKC010042575.1:0-11921 GCA_004027635.1 Crocidura indochinensis | reverse complement strand
ATTTATTTTGGACAACAGAAAGAGTTCTCCAATGATGTCATAGTATGTGTGTTAGAAGCACACACACATACAAATGGAGAAAGATGGACACAGAAAGCACAAAGCAATTGTGGCAAATGTTTATAAAATTCAATGACAAGTATAAATTCATTCTATTTTCCAGGATCTAATAAACCTCATCTTGAAAATGCCACTGGTACAATTTACACTATTCAGTTACTCATAAAAGAAGAAATATTATTATTAATTCTTTATCATAATCATTATTATTAGAAGTTGTTCTTTGTAATAATAACATTACATGACTGCATTAAAGATAGTGCTCATTTTCTTTCTCATGTAAGTGACATACAGGGTTTAGCCACCTAAGGTCACTTGGGTTGCTTCATTATCACTTCTATATTTTGCTTCATCTTTGTAAACCTAAGCTCTCCATTTGATCATTGTTGCATGGTTTTAGAAATTTCATTTGCATGCTAGAAAGCAGGATGGAAAGAGACTAATTCAGATATGCTCTTTTTGATGACAATTTTACTCGAATTCCAAGGTACAGCCTATGGACATATTGAGAATACATTTATATACAAGGAGATGGGTAAGAGTAGCTTTTATTTTTAATGACAATATATCCAGTTGGAGTCACCCCCCCCTCCCCTCAAGCTGTGAGTATTTGGGAAATAATAAAGATGAGATAGTATTTGAAGATATTACTCTCACTACCCCTAGACCCAATTTGTAGACACAGGTACTTAGTTGATAAGACTCTATCTGATGCCAGCATAGGCCCAGAGTAGGCTAGACCCCCTTTCTAGAGAGAAACTCTAGATGTAACAAAGAATTGTTGTAAGAACATGAATGTGGACCACCCAAAGCACCAAATGTGCTTCTTGACAATACCATTGCAAAGGTAGAAAACTCCATGTGATGGCTGGTTGGGAAAATAATCCCCAATAAAACCAAGTCTGCAAAAACAGGCAGGGCAGCTTCCCATTCTGGGTGGTGGTCAGCTTCTCCACCTGAGAGCTCTCTCTCCTTTCTTTTTTTGTTTTTGTTTTTTGTTTTGTTTTCGGGCCACACCCGGCGATGCTCAGGGGTTATTCCTGGCTGTCTGCTCAGAAATAGCTCCTGGCAGGCACGGGGGACCATATGGGACACCGGGGATTGGAACCAACCATCTTTGGTCCTGACTCGGCTGCTTGCAAGGCAAACGCCACTGTGCTATCTCTCCGGGTCCTCTCTCTCCTTTCTTATAATCCCTAAACAAAACTATTAGACTTCACTATCTCCTCCTGAAATTATTTTTCTCTGAGGGAATGATGACATACTTGAAAAGTCTGGGTAGGCTTTAGGACTGACTTTCCTTTCCTGAAAAGGAAATTTATCTTTCAGCCTGAGCCTATGGCTCCCTGAAAAGTTGGGTGGCAAGGATCATTTCCCAAGCCATGTAGAACAAGTGGAACTTCAGGTGCAACCTGACTGCTGCCTTGGGTGACTGGTGAGACTTGAGGTCTGTACCATGTAAGTGCACACTGCAGACTTTCATCAGTCCTGGGTTTCCCCAACTACCTCCTGGGTGGGGAAGTGGCAGACTCATTTCTTGACTTCTTCAGACTCACTTTATCTTCTAAAAAGTCACCTGCAACACAATTAACAAACAATTTTTATTTGTTACTACTATGGAGGAAAACTATAAAAAAATAATACTAGGGGAAAAATTAGCCATTTACTTCCAAGAGTGCTATGGAGATACAGGAATTTTTGTTACCATCTGCAGTTGCTATCGTGTTCCTGGTACTAACACCAAGAACAATATGTCTTATCATTCTAGAACAAAAGTAGAGCAAATTTTTCCCCTTTAGAGTGCTCGATTTTCTTGAAAGTTCTAATTAATTAATTAATTAATTAAGGTTTAATTAATGCACCTGATAGGACCTCTTTCAAATTTTCTGTTTTTCAACGACACAAAATTCTTAAAAACCATCAAAATTTGATGGCTAATGATATGATGATGTTATCAAAAATCAGTAGGATGAAATTTATTTTATGAATTTAATTTCCTGCTTCTTTCTCATTGTATACTTTTATTTTTTATTTTACTTATTTTATTTCTCATGTTTTCTCCTCCAGTGAGTATTTTTCATCTATTTATATACACCATTTACTTTCACAGACCTCCTTTATAATGTAGTTTATTTCAGTATTGAGCATAATGTAATTTGAAGTGTTGTTTTGTCATAATTCTTTTAGATTATGTTAATATAAGTATCCATCTTTCCCTTTAAAAGTAAAGAATAAATGCCTTTCTGCTTGTGCCACCACTCTGGCCCCAAAGACCATGATAATTTTTTAAGGATGCTTCTTGGTGTTTTGCTCTAACACTAGAGTGTGAAAATGACTCTATTAAAAATAGTTTTAAGTCAATTTATGGAAAAAATTTGAATTATTTTTTTAATTAACAGTAAATTTAGGTAGCACCTAATAACTTTAGTAAGCCTATGGACTATTCTCAAGATTTTTATGCCTAATCATATGTTTTTACAAATCTATATTTAATAATGTCATTGATATTATTTTATGTGGAAAAACAAAGATCAAAAAGTTTAAATGGGGCCCGGGAGATAGCATGGAGGTAAGGCGTTTGCCTTTCATGCAAAAGGTCATCGGTTCGAATCCCGGTGCCCCATATGGTCCCCCGTGCCTGCCAGGAGCAATTTGTGAGCATGGAGCCAGGAGTAACCTCTGAGCACTGCTGGGTGTGACCCCCCCAAAAAAAGTTTAAATGATTTATTTATAAGTGACCATATATTTTTTTGTGTGTGTGTATTTAGGGAATATATGTTTATTAAGTCAGTCCCCAATATAACTTAAAAGATGTTACTAGCTTTTACTTTGATTTGTCTTTAGTTAGCATATTGAAGAAACGACAAAAACAAGTTTTACTTTTTATTTTTCTAACAGGCAGAATTTTTTCAAGATGTTTATTTTTGCAGATGTATTTCATCAGTTTTTTTAATTTTATTTTAACACCTTGATAAGTGACCATATTTATTGCTGTATGACAATTTTCTTGGGGTTAACACAGCTAATTTATTGGACAATAAATAAATCATCTTTCTTCCCTAAGGCTGTATCTCAAACCTCCTCATTTCCCTTCTATCTAATCTTTTTTTAGGGAATGAGGTGTGAGCATCATTGGGTCACTACTAAGAGGCATATATTTAATATTTTCAAGAATATGAGAATTTTATAGGTATAGCTATTTTATATGAAATATTTTGAACAATTTTTAATCCAATTGACCTATAATAATACTTAACTTGAGAAGGGAAAGAAGGTTATAAGTGAACTAAAAATTAAGGCTGATAATCAAGAGTTGATATACAAGATTCAACATTGAGCTCATTAAGCTAAAAAGAGTGAAAGTGTACACTAATTTATTTCTACATGTTTTATGAAATTTGGTTTTACTAATGCTATGACACTGTATTTGAGCACTGAGGTGAGAAACACGGGAATGTATAAATTTGTCTAAAGCCAAATTTGTCTTTGACCTCCTGCCAGCAGGGGTCAGTCACAGAGCATGAGACAGACAAATACATATGCAGACACATTAGACTGTCCAAGGTAAAGGTTGCCCAGGAAGTCGTTGTGGTCTCAGGCAGTACATTTATTTAATACAATATCACTCTCCAATCACTCCTGGGCTCTTAACAGGTGAGCCATTGTTGAGAAATTTAGGACAGTAAGTATATCAATAATCAATAGGTACATGACTATCAGAGGTTGGAATATGTCACACTATTATTAGAAGGCAACTTTAAAATACAGAATAAAGTTTTGACAGTTTCATAGTCTAATTTTTACCATGTAATCCCTACTTCTAAAAGATCTTACACATTCTTATTCTTTACATGCCTGCTGCATTTTTGCATCTGCAGATATTTCTTAGCTATTCTATTATTTCCTGAGTGCATTTTCACAAACACTTTGCATGCTAATACTTAAACTATTTTACAGAAGGACATATCCCATTCTAGGGTGTTTGTTAGGGGCTGAATTACTGTATAACTTGCAATAAAGAATGGAAACCTCGGGTCAAGGAACTGTAGCATTCGTTTTGCCCTCAGAAGGACTTGGTCAGAATGGTCTCCAAAACGTTACTGGAAGTGGCACCAGAGCTGCAAGCCAGGAGTGACCTCTGTGTACCACTGGCTGTGTCCCTCCATAAAAAAGCAAAAATTAAACTTTGCTCATTGCTTTGTCTTTGACAACTAGAGCAAATATGAGGAATCTTGAGATGAGGCTACAGAAAAGATGCATTACCTTCTCTGGGGAACTATCCCCAAGTCTTTCTGCTGGTCAGAGAAGTATAGGAGGGGAATGTGAAGAAGAAAGAGTTTTTCTTCAGGCTTGTGGGTCTCACTGAGGTCTCAATTTTTAACCTTGCATATAGTGGCATTCTATAGATATTTGTTATTTATTTTATATATTATTAAATGTAATATTAATAATGATAAATTATTAAATGAGCAATTTAATGCATTAAAATAAATTACTATGTAGTTAGGACACAAGCATATTCTACATATATTATTCATAATTGGAAGCAAAACATTAGTATGTAAATCAGATGACAATAAATACAAACACTTTAAATTAAATGAAATAGTAGAAAAATTTGTAATTCTGAAAGGTATCCGATATTAGAACCACCTGCTGTTAGCAATGTATCAGTATTTCCATATTAATTTCCAGTGTTTTGAAATTAAAATATGAGAATATTTATTTTATGTTGGTGCAATTTGAGCATTTGAATTCAGTACGAGGGGAATCCTAACAATGTTTCTTAGGATACCACTGTGAAAGACATGAAAATAAAAATCTTAGAAAATTATAAGTACCAATATAATTAATTTGTTAATTTTGGAGATAATACAATTAAAAATTGTCCCCCAAAGTACCTATATACTAGAGTATAAACCGACCTGAGTATAAGCTGGCTCCCCATATTTTACCCTAAAAATGGGAAATCTTAGTCACTTGAGTATAAGCCGAGATAGAAAATGCAGCAGCCACTGGTAAATTTCAAAAATAAAAATATATACCCCAAACAATTACAATAATTGAGGAATCAGTAGGTTAAATATTTTTCAATATTTATTACTAAAGAAAAATTGTAAACTGGCAACAATAACTGTAAAACTTTAAATAAAATGCAAAAAACCATAGCGTAACGGGTAATCAAGCTAAATCACAAAGATTAAAATCCTTCCAGACTGCATTCCTCCACCTCCTCCTCCTCATCTGTATGTCCAAACAGAGCTTCAGCTATATCTGATGTGAGGATATCAGCACAGACATTGCCAACATCACTGAGTTCACAGATATCATCACTGCTGTCGGTCTCATACAAAGTGCAGAATATTGTGGGTTATATAGTTCAGTGGCATCCAGTTCAGTTCAGCCGTCTACCTCTTCAGCTCAACCGCTTCTTGTGGACTGTTGAAGTACCGCCTCCTCCAGCAGACGGCAGAAGAATACTGGAGAGATCATGTGCATTTGATTCCGTGCATGCTCACCAAATCAAATAACCTGTATGACCCGAGTACAAGCCGGATTTGGATTTTTGGCACAATATTTTTGTGCCGGAAAAACTCGGCTGATACAGGTACTTATCTTTTTGTTTTGTTTTGTTTTGGCCACACCGAGTGACTTGGCCATATTCAGGACTTCCTCCTTGCTCAGGGATTACTCAATCCTCCAAGTGTCAGGGGATCTTTTGTGGGATCAGGCATTCCTAATTGGCTGGATACAAGATAATCACCCTTCCAACTGTACTATCACTTCAGTTCCTAAATTAAGCATTTCATTTGACAATGGTGCTTATTTTGTCAACTCAAGTGGAAGTTAGCTATAGGCTGGAGTTTGTTAGTGTTTCTATTTAAAGAGTAAAGGGAGTAAACACGTGAATGCCATAGGATCTTGTTATTTTTCACGTCCTGGCTGTTTTATGTCTGGTTAGGACCCAGGCATATTTTTAATATGCATCAGCTTTTGGGAATGAGTATAATGATGAGAGGTGCTGGTGTTTATATGTTCAGATCTATGTGTAAAATGTTCTTAAAATCTGTGAAAATGAGCTTTTACATTTTCAGTGTTACTCCACCAGTGGTCATATTAAAAGAATTTGCAAGAATTTTTGGCTTATATCTGCCCCAAGCATAAGGATATGTAAATTCTGTGAATGAAGTCAGAACCCTTAATTTGTGTAAATTTGCTGAAGACATGTATGTTTTTATTTTTTAAGATCTGAATTTATTGTATTAGCCCAATTCCAGTGCACTTATGGTCTGAGATCATTAATTAGAAAGTGGCAAGACTGAATCAGTAAGCAATAATGATGTATTTTCTTATTTTGGGAACTAAACCAGACTATGTTTGACTTACTCCTGTCACTGTATTCAGAAATCACTCCTGGCAGGTTTGGGAATCATGCTGCTGTCTGGGATTGAACTTGGTTTTGTTTTTGAAAGTCAACTATATTACTTGCTATAACACTTGTTTGACTCCTAAGCAGTCATGATGGAAACTTGTTGTAGTAGACTGAAAATGGTTGCTCAATTAATTTTAGAGATTTTAATCTCTGAATATTACCATATTTGAAAAAAAGAAACTTCACAGATTTGGGGATCTTGAGATGCTAAAATTGTTCTGGGTTATTAATAATATTTTAATGTTCATAATGGTCTTTAGTAAAGTGATGCAGAAAGAAACAGAATCAGAAAAGAAGGCTAAAAATAGAAATTTGAGCAACTAACAGAAAATGGAGGAAAAGGCCACAAGCTAAGGATTACTGGCAGTTGCTAGAGGATCAAAAGAGGAATTTTTTTTGAGGGGAAGGTCACACCCAGCTGTGCTCAGGGGCTACTCCCAACTCTGTACTCTGTACAGAAATCACTATTTGCAGATTTAGGAGACAATATGGGATTCCAGTTATCAAATTTTGCCACATGCAAGGCAAATGCCCTAACTACTCTTCTATCACTCAGGTCCCAAGAAGCAGAATTTTTCCAAGAGCCTCCATATGTCAACTTGGCTGACATCATATACCATGTTGAAAATTTGACCTCCAAATTAAATTCATGTTGTTTATAATTTCAAAAGTTTATGTAATGCTTACACACACATATAGTGGCAATTGTAACAGAAGAAATGAATACATTAGGTCAAGAAAAGTATGGTGTATGTAGCAGAGGCAATGTTCTAGACCAGGGCTTCTTAAATTTTTTCACTTGTGACACCTGGTGTCCATAAATACATTTATGCTGGCATGGGCATATAGGTTTAGAAAATATCAAAAAATTACTGATGCTAAAGCATAAAGAACTTTTAATTTGAACAGATGTTAAAGTGTTTTCTAGACCTTCACATTTATGAGACCCCCACATGCTATTAAAAACCACAGTTTAAGAAGCTAAGATCTAGACTAGAAAGATCTCAAAGACTCAACTCTAACTCTGAATGACAATGCTTTGACACTTGGGGATTGATTATTTTCACTCTGCTTTGACTTGGAATTGAGATCTATTGGTGATTTCAAGGAGACATTTTGATTTGGAGGAGACAATTATCACAGTTATTTTCACAGTGACAGCTTCTTACTGGGTGTTGCAGGTCATTCACAGCTGGTTCATTAATGTACATTTATCTGTCATATTATCCTCACAATTTAGACATTGTTGCTCTATTTTAATTTGAGACATTATATCTTCCAGGAGTGAAATGATTTTAATAATTCTGTGTAACCCATATGGGGAAGCACATAGATTCTTACCCGATTTTTACACATAAAAATCTTCTGAATATCTTTTTTAAAGAACTACTTTTTAAACTTAAGACATTTTGTTATGTGTATTTTCTTCCATATTCATAGAGTAATACACAGAAGGTGAGAGCCTGCTGTATTCATTTTATTCCCAGAGTTCATTGCCTGGTATTTGGGGACAGGCTCTGGACAGCATTTGTCCTACAGTAAGGAACAACATTTTATACTGTAAGGAGGAGCTGTGTTGCACAGTTCTTTTTATATTCTACTCTTGGGTTTTCAAGGACTGATGATGGCAATAAGACAGACCTGCAAGGGGCTAGAGTGGTGAAGCAAATGGTAAAGCGTCTGCTTTGCCTGTTCTAGCTGAGGACAGACAGTAGTTTGAACTCTAGGCCTCTCATATGGGCCCCCAAGTCAGGAGCGATTGCTGAGTGTATAACCAGGAGTAACCCCTGAGCATCACAGGGTGTGAGCCCCCCCAAAACAAAAAAAAGAGATCTGCAACCAACTCTGGGAGAGGAGAGTGTGTCTTAACAAGGCCTGATAGACTAATGAATGAAGCCAGCTCATTATAAAAAACTCTTATAGAGAACTGTTTAAAACTATTAATTATGATTCTAAATAGCATTGGAACTGGGAGAAGGACACTTGTAGTGAGGAAAATAATCTCTAAAATTTAATAAAGCTGTTGAGCTAAGTCAGTGCATAGTATATGGGTTTCAGATAGAGAAAGTTTCAAAAGCATTATTCTACTCAACATCTTGATTATAAGCATTTATTATCAGTACACAGGTGGATTTCAGTCCAGGGGCATGAAAAAAAAACAATCAAAAGTAAGACATAGACATGAATTTCTAGTCTTTTTAAGTGCACCAATTCCATTACTGCATAAATCAAACATAGTCCGAAGACAGAAACTAAAAAAAAGCAAGTATGAGTATAACATTATTCCTCCACCAATAAAGTACCACTATATCTCTACTACAGTTCAGATGACTCTTAGAACCCATTCTGTATTCTTGGCAACTTCAACTCTGTGGTAGATTACTATTATTTTGGACATTGTCTCTTCCTTTGTTTTTTTCTTTATATACTTATATAAGGAGATAATCTGATATTTCTCTTTCTGTATTATTTCACTTAGCATGTTCCCCTATAGTTCCTTAAATATTGTAGCAATTGGTGACACTTTATTTTTTCTTATATCCAAGTAGTATTCCATTATTAATAAGTGTAAATATTATTTATCCCTCATCTATCTATGGAATTATGTTATTTACAAATGTTGTTTTATAATAAATAGAACTATGATAAACATTCAGATATTTAAGATATAGGGGCCAGAGTGATAGATAGCACAGGGGTAGGACATTTGCTTTGCATGCAAACAACCTGGGACAGACCCAGGTTCAATCCTTGGCATCCCAAATGGTTTCCTAAGTCTAAGGAGCTATTTCTGAATGCAGATCCAGGATCAAGCCCTGAGTCCTGCTGGGTATGGCCCACTATGTCCCCCAAAAGATATATGTATTTACATTTGTGTTTTTGTTTTAGTGATTTTTCTTTTTTTGGATTTTACTTTTTCATTTATTTTTTTAAAATCTTAATATATTAAATAATACAATTCAGATATGAGAAATATTTCTGGCCAGTGTGGCCTGACTGTGAAAACCTGTGAGTCTGCCTGTGTGTGTCTCTCTCCTGTCCTGTCACCTGAACCTCTTGGGAGTCGGCCAAAAATGGCTCCAAAAACTCGCTCTCCCAGAGATCCATTCTAGGGCGAGAACGCCCAGGAACTCCTTCATAACTGAAAGCCGGCTAGAAGCAATACTTTGCAAAAGCCAAGTCCCCTGTTTGTGACATCAGGCTGGGAAAATCTGCGAATCTGAATCTATGCCTGCCCAGTGGGGCCTGACTGTGAAAAACTGTGAGTGCTGCCTGTGTGTGTGTGTCTCTTTCCTGTCCTGTCGCCTGAACCTCTTGGGAGTCAGCAGAAAAAGGCTCCAAACGACTCGGTTTCCCAGAGGCTCCAGAAGAGCATAGCTACTCTGCTTCATTATGCAGCCATGTGCACTTTCTAAGGAAAGAACACCATTGCAACAAGAAGAAAAAATCACACTAAGGACTGTGTTGGATCACTGAAAGCCAGCATTTCTCTCTGGACTGTCTTCTCTGCTGTGTGCTCCGGCATAAGATTTGATCCTGTGTGAAGTTTCATCCACAGAGGACTCCACTCCCTTGTCTGCGAATCGACCCACTCAGAAAGGGCGGATCCAGAGGAGTGTGACCGCATACATCATTTAATCAATGAATACCACCATAACACATAGAAAAACCCACAACACGTGTGACAATGGGGGAACAATGCAGGCCAGCATCAGACATAGAGAAGGAAGATGACAATTCTGATGACCAGATAATGACCAACTAACTAATCAATCTCTCAGAAAAGGACTTTAGAAAAGCAATATGGAAGATGCTCAAAGAACTCAAAGAAATCATGGACCGACTTGAACAGAACACTAATAAGAATCAAGAAAATATGAAGACAGAAATCACAAAACTCCAAACTGAAATAAGATGTCAAATAACAGGCCTGAAAAACTCAGTAAATGAATTGAATGACAAAATGGATAAGCGCAAATCAGGGTAGCAGAAGCTGAGAATAGAATTGGTGCTATGGAAGATGAGATAAATAACAACTCCATACAGTAGGAGAGATTAAAAAAACTTAAAACAAATGAACAGACAATGGGAAAAATAGTCAAAGAATGGGAACAGATGAAAATAGAGTTCTTTGATAAGAACAACAGAAACAACTTAAGAATCATTGGAGTTCCATAGACCAGGAAGAAAATTTCCAGGAAGAATCAATGGTCAAGAACATCATTAAAGAGAAACTTCAAAAGCTAAAGAATATATGTGATCAAATCCTGCATGCCCAAAGAGTACCAACCAAAAGAAACCCCAGAAAAAATACCCCAAGACACATCCTAGTCACAATGACAAATCCCACAGATAGAGACATAATTCTGCAAACAGCAAGATCAAAAAAGGAAATTACATTCAAGGGAGCATCCTTAAGATTTACAGCAGACCTGTCACCTGATACACTCAAGGCCAGAAAGCAGTGGTGGGATATTGTGACAAGACTGAATGAAATGAATGCTTCACTTAGAATACTGTAACCAGCAAAACTCACTTTCCGGTTTGACGGAAGAATACATGGTCTCACAGATAAAAAAAAAAACCAGCTCAGAAACTTTACAGACTCAAAACCAGTCTTAAGTCTACAAGAAACACACCTGAATATTCAGAACAAACATAGACTCAAAATAAAAGGCTGGAGGAAAATTATCCAAGCAAACAACACCCATAAAAAAGCTGGAGTGGCCATACTAATAACAGATAACGCAGACTTTATATTCAGGAAAGTTGTAAGGGACAAAGATGGACATTATATATTAATCAAGAGGTATGTAGAGCAGGAAGAAATCACACTTCTAAACATATATGCACCGAATGAGGGTCCAGCAAAATATTTAATACAATTGCTGACAAAGCTGAAAAATAACATCAATAACAAAACAATAATTGTGGGGGACCTCAACACGGCTTTGTCAACACTGGATAGGTCAACCAGACTGAAACCCAACAAAAATATACTGGACCAGAGGAGAGAAATGTAAGAAAGAGGCGTGGTGGATATATATGGGACACTCCATCCCAAAAAACCTGGATACACTTTCTTCTCCAATGTACATGGGACATTCTCCAGGATAGACTACATGCTGGAACATAAAACATATCTCCATAATATTAAGAGGATAGAAATTTTACACGCTACCTTTGCTGACCACAAGGCTCTGAAATTATTTGTGAATTCCAAAGAAACAAAGAAGAAAAATTTTAACACCTGGAAGTTAAACAGCCTCAAACTGAATAACCAGTGGGTCCGAGATGAAATCAAAGAGGAAATCAAAAGATTCCTGGAAACAAATGATAATGAAGACACAGACTATCAGAACTTATGGGACACAGCAAAAGCAGTACTGAGAGGAAAATTTATAGCTTTGCAAACACACATCAGGAA
>PVKC010042574.1:0-11934 GCA_004027635.1 Crocidura indochinensis | reverse complement strand
AAAATAAAACAACAAAAAACAAAAAAAAAAAAAAGAAAGAGACAGAACTTCCAGCCTAAGGAAGAAATTATTCAAAAGATGAAACAACTTAACCAGACCTCTGGAAGGTGAAAAGGATTAGGAAGAAGCCCCTAGCTCCTTTGCAGTTCAGCAGCTGTCTTAGTAAATACTACTTTCCCTGACTTTTTACCTGATCCCACCCTCTCAGCCTCTCAGGCCTTGCTGCAGATGCTGGGGTTCTCATCCTGGCCCTAAGATGACCACAGAATGTAGGCCCTATGAAATGCTACATTATTTCCTGATCTCTCTCAACTTTGTTTTTGTTCATATCTGATTTCTTGAGTCTTTCTAGATATTGGAGAAAAAACGAATCAATTTAAAGAATTACTGAGAGTAATTTACCCCTAACAGCTGATAGTTGGGATTTAACTGCAGCTCTCAATGACTTAAAGTCAAGGACTGATCATTGGAGGAACACTGTTAGGATTTACTGCCTCAGCTGTTGAGGTAAAGTAACTTTGTTACACCAAGATCATAAATGCCAACACTTTTATAAACACAGTAACTTAACTATAATAATTTTTTTAAGTGAGAAAGGAACTGGTACACTATTCGTAGAAATGTTACATGGCTCAATCTCCATGATAATGGCTATGGAGATTTATTAATAAAATAAGAACAGACATTATTTAGGATTCTATTATATGGTTCCAGGTTTTTATTAGAGGATGTGAAAAAAGTAATGTGGGAGTGTATTAACATCCCTCTGATCATAGCATTATTCTCAATGATCAAAACAGAATGGATATAGATGCCCATTGGCAGAGAGGTAAAGAAGCTGTGGAATATGTACACAGTGAAATACTCTGCTGTAGTTAAAAAAAAAAAGGAGGAGGGGCCCGGGAGATAGCATGGAGGTAAGACGTTTGCCTTTCATGCAAAAGGTCATCGGTTCGAATCCCGGTGCCCCATATGGTCCCCCGTGTCTGCCAGGAGCAATTTCTGAGCATGGAGCCAGGAGTAACCCTTGAGCACTGCCGGGTGTGACCCAAAAACCCCCAAAAAAAAAAAAAAAAAAGAGGAAATTGTTCTACTTAGGATTAGGACAAAAATGACCTTTGTCCTGATTTTAATTAATATTTTTAATTGTGGTTTTGGTTTAATGCAGCACAACAGTGTTATCATTTATGATTTTGACATACAAAGTTACTATACTCTATCATAAAAGTGCCTACCACCATCCTATATCACTTCTAGTCTATCTTTTCTTTACTCTACCCCCATTCCTTGCTTCCTACACTAGCCACCACTTGGTAAGCTCAGTTTTGCAATTTAAGGCCAAGGCTGGTCATTGTTCAAAACTGCAGATACTTTTGCTCTATTTATTTATTTTTTTCCTTTTCTGATTTTGGGCCATACTGGCAGTGCTCAGGCCTTACTCCCGGTGCTATGCTAGGAAAAAATCCTGCTAATACTTGGGTTGCCACATAGGGCACAAGGCATTAAGCTGAGGTTGACTACATGCTATAGGTATGCAGCTTAACCTCTGTAGCACATCTCTGGCACTCCCTTATTCTATTTATCTATGTACCACAGTTGAGTGAAATCATTATTTGTCCTTCTCCCTCTGCATTGTTTCATTTAACATGGTGTCCCCCAGTGCCATAAAAAAAAAGGATGCATCTTAAGGTGAAATAAATCACAAAGTGGAAGATAATTAACTGGCAAAAGTGAACAGTTAACTTTACACTTGGTGACAGCTATGCTAATTATTAAAGGGAAAGGTAGTAGAGGACGGGACGAATGAATAGAGGTTTTTTTTTGTTTTGTTTTGTTTTGTTTTTTTTGGTATTTAAATACATATAAAGTTGGGAAGCTAAAGCCCTGAAATTTTGCAATGCTGGAAACCAATGATAAATCATTTTTAAAAAAAATAGTCAAATAAAAAACTTAATTTAGTCTGCAGGAGGCACATAGGCAGGCAGGCAGGAGAGAGAGAGAGAGAGAGAGAGAGAGAGAGAGAGAGAGAGAGAGAGAGAGAGAGAGAGAGAGCAGAAGGGAAGGGAGGAAAACTGGGGACACTGGTGGTGGGAAATGTACACTGGTGATGGGTATTGCACACTATTTGTATGAAACTCAATCATGAACAATTTTGCGACTGTGTGTGTGGGGGGGAGGAATGAGAAATACACACATACACACAAATCTTAAAAATAGAAAAAAGACAAATTCTTGCAAAGTAAGTTTAAATTTGTGGAATTTACTGTATGCAATTAAAGTTCAACTAAGTTATTGATTTAAAAATCTTAATTTACTAGAAATACTTGCCTGGTAAAGGAATGTAATGTCTCAAAGTCCTTAGTAACAAAAAATTGTTCAGCAATTGTAAATTGCAGGCAACACGCCCATTCCACATCGAGGCCAGTGGAACCTTTGGGTGTTGACCACAAAATCTCTTGCTCTCAGTTTCTCTCTCTTATCTCCGTGGAACAATTGCTCTCTTCTTTGATCATTTGCAGAGAAAAAAGAGTGCAAAGTAAAAAGAAAGAATGTTGTGACACCACCACAGAGAAAGATAATTGTCAAGGCCTTCAGACAGGCACTGTTTACTGGGACAACCAATTCTTTTTGATGGGGTCTCACTTTATTTGGTGATTTTTGCCCTCATGTTGAACTTTCTGCAGAGTAAGAGAGGCGTCATTTCCTCTTCTGATTCCCTGAAGACAACGTGGCAGACAAGTTAGCATTGTGTTGTTCTGGGAGCAGAGGGCATGCTCTTGGATGTTAGAGAAACATTTCTTCTCAGTGAGAGCAGTGAAGTACTTTCTGAAGTTCCAGCTACTTCCTCCTCTCTTGAGTAGGACAGTGGATTGTGGTGGCTGAAGAGGAAGAGAGGGTCAGGGAGCAATTCTGATCCTTATCCTGTACTTAGGATTCAAGCTTCCCCTCACCTCCCCAGAGGTTTTTGTTCTGGAAAACAGCATTTGTTTTCCATGGAACAAAGGTTTCTGGAAAGCAGGAAGGCCTTCCTGGCAGAGGCCTGTGTGGGGGCAATGACTGAGAGAGCAGTGTTCTGAAGGCCCCATATCATGCTTTTGTTGGGGCAGGGGCCTCCCAAAGGTGGCCAGCTAGACTTGGAAGGAGGAAGATGGAGGACAGGTGTAAGATAGGTTTCACCAGTCGAAAGGCGACAGGTCTAGGAACTTGCTTCTATTTTTGGGGGTGGGGTGGGGTGGGGTGCTTCGGTTTCTTATCTGCAAGATGGGGCTAAAAATGCTTCTAACCCTTATCTTGTAGAAAGAATATGTAGAAAAAAATAAGTAAATAAAGGAAGCAAATCAAAGAAAGTAAAAAGTGCAGAGGTTACTAAATCTGTGAATGTGCAAAGAAAATTATGTACCATGTTTTCTTCCATAAAGAACATATTCCGGCTCCTGGCATTGAAAGACCTGAACAGTACGATAGCATCCTTGGACCCTATCACTGAACTGTCTAACTTGTTGGCTGAGAATTGCTGAGACTGGCACCTGGATCTCCTGAACATCACTTGGGAGACACCCGTCCTCCCTCCCCAATTGCTGAGCCGAACTGATCAGAGGGAAACAATACATGAATTAATTTAATTTTGCATTTATCCCTTAAAACTGAATTTCTTTTAGTTATTATTCCATTTCAGTGATCATGTTGCTACAGAGAAATAAAGTAATAAAAGGAAAAAATAGAACATATTCCATCAATACACAATATCAACCTTGCATAGATTTTAGAAGACTGGGGCTCGAGGGATAGTACAGTGGGTTTATAAATAGCAAAGTACATTTGCTTTTCATATGTTTGGTCCTAGTTCAATTTCTAACTTATAGTCCCCTGCCCACCTCTAGGTCCTATATCTGAGCACAGAGATGGGAATAAGTATGAGCACCTTGGCTGTGACTCTAAAAACTAAAAGGAATTATTATCAGCATCATCATCATCATTATTATTTTTTTTTGTTTTTTTTTTTGGGTCACACCCGGCAGTGCTCAGGGGTTACTCCTAGCTCCATGCTCAGAAATTGCTCCTGGCAGGCACGGGGGACCATATGGGGCACCGGGATTCGAACCGATGACCTTTTTGCATGAAAGGCAAATGCCTTACCTCCATGCTATCTCCCGGGCCCCTATTATTATTATTACTACTACTACTATTATTAGAAGTAGTAGTAGTAGTAGTAGTAGTAGTGGTAGTAGTAGTAGTAGTGGTAAGTAGTTTGGACTATACCTGTCAATACTATGCACTCAGGAATTATTCCTGGTGGGGCTCTGGGATCAAACCTGAATTGGCCATATGTAACAAGTACTCTACACACTATACTATCTCTTCAGTCTCAAAATAACAAGTTAAATTAAATAGAATAAAAAGATGCAGGAGGAGAACCCATATAATAAGGTGCTGTCCTCTTATCTTATTGAAGCTGAGTTCTAAGACAATTCTCTGAATTGTGTGTGCAGATCAGTAACTCTCCAAAGAGGAGATTATCATATGTTCTGGAATATTATGCTTCATGCTCAAATTAATTTGAAAAAAATTCAGGTTAAAAAGGAAAGTGCACTTTCCATTGCACATCTTACCAGAGCCTTTACTATGCAAATTATGAAAGAAGGAAGATAAAATACCTTCTTTCCTAAATATTTTCTCATGCCACAATTATTAATATATCTTAGAATAAGGTAGTAAACACTGATATTTGTTTTCATGCCTTTGCCTATACAAAATATCTATAGCTTTTATTGCTTCTGACTAACTCTATACTATTCTTAACATCAGCTTCATCTTAAAATATTCCATTGTCTAGCCAGGAAGATGGCTCAAAGGGCTGGAGTACATGCGTGGCACGTGGGAGGCCTCAGTTAAATCCCCATCTCTACATGGTCTGTCCCTTAAACATTGTTCTGAGAATAGTCCATGACCAGTATCAGATATGGCTTAAAAACAAAAAAGGAAAATAATCTATCTACTGAAAAAATACATTCTCAGATTTGTACTCTGGGGAATGGAAGAAATATACTTTTGCCTATTCTTCCTAAATACAAAACTATGCCTTTGGGGCCAGAGTGATAGTATAGAAGGTAGGACATTTGCCTTCCAGGTGGCTCAATCCGGGTATTCCATATGGTTCCCTAAACACTACAGTCAGGATTTGCAGGGGCACCTCAACCAAAGTAATATGACCTCTGGTGATCAAGACTGTACAAACTGGGGCCGGAGAGATAGCACAGCAGTAGGGCATTTGCCTTGCATGTGGCTGACCCAGGAGGTGCCCAGTTCGATTACCAGCATCACATATGATCCCCCAGCCTGCCGGGGGTGATTTCTGAGTGCAGAGCTAAGAGTGCTGCTGGGTGTAGCCCAAGAATCAACTAATCAATGAATAAAATTAAATTAAAAAGAGTGTACAAACTGCGCTGGAAGTACAATCCCTAGCAAGCAGCTGAACAAAACTTGCAAACACTACAAACAGATGTACTACCATTGACAAACAACACAAACAAGTATATATATCATATATATCGTGTATATATCATATATATCTATATATCATATATAATGATAACAGCAAAAAGAATAGTAATATATATCACATATATAGTCTATATATCATATATATCTATATATCATATATATAATGATAACAACAGTAAGCAAAAAGAATAGTAAAATAGGGGCCGGGAGGTGGCGCTGGAGGTAAGGTGCCTGCACTAACCTAGGACGGACCGCGGTTCAATCCTCCGGTTCCCCATATGGTCTCCCGTGCCTGCCAGGAGCGACTTCTGAGCGAATAGCCAGGAGTAACCACTGAGTGTCACTGGGTGTGACCCAAAAACCAAAAAAAAAAAAAAAAAGAATAGTAAAATAAATTTTTATAAAGAAAAATAAAATCAAACAGTAAAAGTTAACAGGGGCCAGAGGGAAACAATTACACTTGCCTTACATATGGCAGATACCTGTTCAATCCCGACACTATATATATGATTTCTGAGCACCACCAGGAGTGATTCCTGAGCAATATTAGGTGTCCCAACCTTCCCTCCCCTCAAAAAAGAAAAACAGAAACAAATCAAAAGAAAAAACTACACTAACAACTATCATGACAATGATAGTGAGTGAGAGAAATAGAATGCCTGTCTTGAAGTCAACCAGGGGGTTGGGGAGGATGGAGGTGGGAGAACATAGGTGTTGGAAAGGTTGAGCTGGTAAAGGGGGGTTACTTTTTATAACTGAAACCCAACCACAAACATGTTTGTAACCATGGTGCTTAAAGATATTATTAGAAAAAAAATCCTCAGATACATAAGAACTCTAAAAGATGGGGAAAATTGAAGGCAGATTGGAATAGGGGCTTGGGAGATAAGGCCTGATACAGTTGAGTTTTCAGAGTGTTCTTTTGTTTTGCTATTGTGGTTTTATTTTTAGCTACACCCCATGGTGCACAGGACTTACTTCTGACTCTGCACTCAGGATCACTCCTGGTGGGCTTTGGGGACCATATGGAATGCCACGGATTAAACCCAGGTCAGTCATATGAAAGTCAAACTGAACTATTACTGTACTGTCACTTTGGCCTCTCTGGGTATTCTTTGGTCTCATTACTTCCACGATTTGCTATTGAAGAAGCTGGAAATAGCAATAGGCATAGACCAAATAAAAGCTTTAAAAAAAAAACATTCTGACAAATGAAAGGGACCTTCTGTCAAGAGAAACTCTGAGACAGTGATATCTCTGCTTCAGTCAGACACCACAGAAATGGCTGTCTCTTTACTAACAAGGTCACATGGGAGACTGCATGAGAAACCCCAATACACAAATGTACTATCAAAGAGCTCATGTAGGGAGTAAAGGCTTTTACCCCTCCTCCCTCTTCAACCTTCAGTGTTTATGCAAACTGCTTTGGAAGCCTCCATTGAAGATAATGATTATATTACCTCTCCAGTCCTTTTCCTCACCTCCAAGAATCTGGCTGGTAGAATGGTGAATTATGACCAAAAATGCACTGATTACAGTTTAGTTTATCCTGACCCTGTAGATACTAGTTAGAAGATGTCTCTGCTCTGGATGGGTTGTGATTCTCTGTTTATTCTTGTCTGTTTCTTTGCCCTGTGATTTCTTGTCTTCTGAAGAAAATAGAGAAGTTTCCATTGGTTTTCAATTAATTGATTTTTCACTTGTCCTAAGCCTACAGTGATGAGTTCTTTACCCCTGACACTTTCCTTACCTATTGTTGGCATTTGTTGTGGTGATGATCAAGGGTCGCACACCTGCCTGACTGATGCTTGCATATTTTTTCTGTAGTATTCACCAGGAGTCACACAGCAGGCTGTGGAGTTTGCACATGGGACGCATGTGGTACTCACTAAGGGTTGCACTCTTTTAACTGCAGTGCAGGCTTACATATGTGCTTGCCAAGGCTTGCACTATTAACTAAGGCCAATGAGGATGGTTCTGGTTGTTGCTGGGATTGCTCACACACATGCTCTCACCAAGGTTACAATTGTTGGCCTTGGTACTTGTACATCTTTAGTGTGTTATTGATCACACATCCAGTTATGTGATTGGGAATGGTGTGCAGAGCTTCTAGGCTCACAATCAGTGAGTGTGAAACAGTAGGATTTTGGACTCATGATCATACTCTTGCTAGTTAGGTGTTCTAAGTCACTTGAAAAATTTTCAGGTCTTAGAACAATGACTTTGAAGTTTGTCTGGAAACTGGGAGACTAATAGGTCATTTAAATTAAATTAATTTAAAGTAATTTCCTCATCTTTCTACTTTGTACAGTATGTGATAAACATGTTCCTTTTGGGGACCAGGAGACAGAACAGGGCTTAAGGCACTTTCTTTGCATGAGGATTCTGTGAGTTTAATCCCTGGCACCATATATGGTCCCTGGAACCCTATCAGGTATGGTCACTGAGCACAGAATCAAGAGTAAATTCTAAGCACTACTAAGGAAAGCCCCAAAGGAAAAACAAATAAAATACCCAAAATAACAGCAAAAACAAATTACTTTCATTTCAGTGTCTCAACGACACTGATCTCAGAAAATATAAGAAGAAAACCCTCGGATCTGGACTTGAAAATAGGACTTGAAAAAAAAATCTCTTTACTGTGGCTTCAAAGGGAACATCACACAGAGGAATCAAATGAATATTGTCTTTTTCTTATAAAACCAATCATGCCCAGGGATGCTTTAATTTGAATAATCTTCCTGAGAAGCTGTGCCCCTCTCAACAATGCCCTAATTTAGTTTGCCTGAGGCACACACTTCCAGATAATTTAATTTGCCTGAAGAGTATGTCACTGACCACTTCAACTATGTGGTGCTCAAGGCACAGCACAGAGGCTAAAAGAAAGGACTGTGACTTCAGACAGAACTGGCACAAGCACAGTTCACTCCATGCGTTCTTTCAATTTTCATAATACTCTAGTCCAGAGGATCCCAAATGTAGGTGGCCTGTTCTCCCTTTCCAGAAAAATAATTACTCAGTGCTCCACGAAAAAAATCTACTTTCTATATGAAAAGTTTCCACTCCACCTGAGGCTACTACTACTCGTGGATTATTCTAGAAATAGGACCCCTATGAGGGGGGGCAGTAATGTTCTTTTTGACAAACACCACTCTATTAGAGCAGAAAGCAAAGCTCAAAAAAAAAAATCACAGGCTCACCTGAATCCAAGGAAAAGGGACTACACTGAATATTTAGGGCCTCTCAAATTCATGTATGAAACCTGTCCCAATGTGATGGAATTGGAGATGGGGACTTTCGGAGGACACTGGGCTCTGAGGGCAGACTAGGACCTTCTGAGAGTCTCTCATACTCCCACCATGCTATCAATAATTTATGCCCATTCCACAGAGCAGGAAAGGGGTCCTCTGAATCTGCTGGTGGCTTCTCTTTGAAGTTTTTGTTTTTGGTTTATTTGTACCAGTGGTGCTTTGGGGCTATGCCTCATCTGGGGTTGGAGTCAATCCTTGTGGAACTGTGGGGACCCTATGGTGCCAGTGATTGAATCTGGGGCTCCTGCATGCACAGCATGCATGTCAGCCTTTTGAGCCACCTTATTGGTCCTAAAGAGAAGAATATCTGCCATAGTTTTGCTCCCTGGTTTCTCAGTCTCCAGGCAGAGAGAAACAAATGCCTGTTGTTTATAATATATTTTGTTAAGTCAGCAGCCCAAGTGTACTAAGATAGAGATGAAGACCAAAGGAGTCCTAAGAAATTTGTGGCCATAGTTTAAAATTGCCATCCAGGCTATGGATTGCTCCTAGGAGGTTATTGTTCTGTGTCATTATGGAGGAAAGAAATGACTTTGGATAAGATGACCACATAAAAGAGAATGCGCCTACCTTTAGAATGTATAAAATTGATAATAGTGAAGCAGAATATTTCCAGATTGGCCTATCTTGCTTTTGATTATTGCTTGTTGTGGCACTGGGAATTGAGCCAAGGCTTTCATGAATGCAAGGCAAGAGATCTACTACTGAGCTACATATCCTAGGCTCAGTTTTGTCTATTTTTATTTTCACTTTTCTGCATTTTAAGGTCAGGACTTGTGTATTTAAAATTTTTTTTTCTAGGATAACAACTTTCTCTACTCTCAGCTGAAATATCGCTCTTTTCTCAAGTATGTTTAAATAGCGTCTCATTCTCCTAATTCATGTCTACACAGAATCTCAGCATGAGGTTTTATTTGTCAACAAGGTTTTTGCAGATATAATTAGTTAAGGATATGGAGAGGAAAACATGTCATATTTAGGGTCACTTAAAATACAATGTCTGGAGTTCTTATAAAAAAAAGAGAGGTCACCAACCCAGGGTGAAAGTCACATGATGGATTATGTCATATTTCCATAAATCAAGGGAGTCAAGGACACGAGAAGTTGGAAGACAGAAGAAGGGAGGATCCTACAATCCTTTGGAAGAAGCATGGCTGAGTCAACACCTGGTTGAGACTTCTACCTTCTGGAAAAGAAAGAAGATATTTATGTAGTTTTAAGTCAGCCAGTGTAGGGGACTCTGTTCTGCAGCCCTGGGAGCCTAGCAAAGGTGGTACCTGAAGAACTGTTTTGTTTTTGCAACCTCCATAAAACACTCAACTTTCCACTCTTTCCATAGCTTTCTTTTTTCCTCAAATGCTATTTTGTTGGAATTTTACGTGATAAAGTCTTTCCAGATTGTTACCTTTCACTATGTAATGCCCATTTAAGACTTTTTTCATGTCTTTTCATGGCCTGACAGCATTGAAAAACAGCTATCTTTACTGCATATTCAATTTCTGGATGTACCACTGGCTATTTATCCAGTTACTTACTGAAGAAATCTTGGTGTTTCCAAGTGGTAGCAATTATGACAAAGCTGCTCTTGACATGTAGGTACAGGTTCTTGTGAGGACATGTTTTAAATTAGTCATACCAAGGATATGATTGCAAAGTCATATGACAAGAACATATTTAATTTTAGTACAAAACCTCTGCATTCCAAAGTATCTGTATAGTTGCACATACCCATCAGTAAAGAATGAAAGCACCATTTCTCCACATTCAAATAGGTTTTTGATGTTGTTATTGTTTTGAATTTGTGGCATTTTTATCAGTATGTGGTCGAATCTCAGTGTTTAATAAACAATTCCCTAAAGATATCTGATGCTGAACATATTTTAATATATTTCCTAGTTGTATATATCATTTAGTGAAATTTATATATTTTACTATTTAAAATTTTGGCGGTTTATTATTAAGATGTCCTTTTTTGTATGTTTTAGATAACAAGTTATCATCGTGTGAATCATTTAAAAATATTTTTGTCCCGAGTCTCTGGCTTGTCTTCTCTTTCTCTTAAAATTTTCTTTTTCTGAGAAGTTTTTCATTTTAGGGACTTAGCTTATCATTTATTTCTTTGGTAAATATGATCTCTAAAAAGTCTATGTTATACTTTGATTTTTAGGGTCATCTAAAATTCACATAAATGTCAACATTATCTACATTTCCCCCTGTATAATTCTGTAGGGGTTAAAGAGTTTTAAATTTATTATATGGGTCTGTGATCCATTTGGAGTTAATTCTCATGAAGAGGGTAAAGTTTGTGCTGAGATTTGGGAGGTGGTGGTGCTGTTTGGGCCATATCTGGCAATGCTCAGGGGTTACTCCTGGCTCTGCACTCAGGAATCACTCCTGACTGTGTTCAGGGGACCAAATAAGAGGCAGAGAATCAAATCCAATTGACTGACCATACGCGAGGCAAATGCCCTCTCTGCCTACTTGAGATTTTATTTTGTGTATCAATGTTTTTCATTCTCCCACTCTCTGAACATGCTACTCTTTAAATAAAGTTCAATCTAATTAAAAAGAATTAATATAAATAGAGTACAAATTATGTAAAAAAAAAAAAGCTACCTCATTAATGGTTTCTGCCAAATGAAGTTATGAAAGCATTTTGTGAAAGAAGTATTTATAGGAATGATTATGTTAGTATTTATTACTAGCCCCTAGTTGTGTGTGATAATAAATTGTTATATTGAAGAGTTTATGAACTTTAGATATGCTTTAAGATATGCTTTAAAGTGTTGGAGAGCTAGCACAGATGTGGGGTAGGGAGCATGTGTTTTGCACTTGTATGACTCCTGTTCAGTCCCTGGCACTCAGGGCACCACTGGGTGTGGCACTGGTAGTCTTCACACTGCAAATGGAGCAACACCAGATTCTTGGGTCCCAGCACTGAGCTGTTTGGTCTTTTGATTGTAAGATGTTTGCCAGGTATGTTTGAGAGTAGTTCCCAGGCTCTCTGAGTATTTTGGGGAGGTCTGCTCAGATAAAAGGACAAATGGGGTCGGAGAGATAGCACAGTGGTAGAGAGTTTGCCTTGCAAGCTTGCCGACCCACGATCAATGGTGGTTCGAAT
>PVKC010042573.1:0-11932 GCA_004027635.1 Crocidura indochinensis | reverse complement strand
GAGCATACCCACAGGCATCACAACTAAAGAGTTATGCAAACAAATGCATAAGCATCACCACAATAGGTGCATGGCACATGGAGAGCACCAATGCCCACATTTGTGAACAGCACAATCTAACACATAACACCTGGCAAGTACCGCTACCAGATGTGGGAGCACGAGAAGTGAGTGTGGGCAATGCTTGGTAACAGCAATAGAAGGAAAACCAACCAACATGAAAGGATTCCAACTGTGTAAGAATATAAGTAAAGGGGCCGGAGCAATAGCATAGTGGTAAGTTGTTTGCCTTGCACGCAGCTGACCCGGGACAGACACTGATTCCATTCTTGGCATCCCATATGGTTCCCTCAAGCCTGCCAGGAGTGATTTATGAGTACAGAGCTGGGAGTAACCCCTGAGCACCTCCAGGTGTGGCCCCAAAACAAATAAATAAACAACAAAGAGAGAATATAAGTAAGAACTAATAATAACATAAGAATATAAGTAAGAAAAATACATTGGTGGTGTTCTCTAGATGGAAAAATAAACTAAGTTTTCACTTGCTAATTGAAGCTTTGCAACACTTTTCTAATTGCATATAAGATGTGTTACCTCTGGGAGCACAGCATTATTGTAAAATGTCTAATGCCAATAATTCAGACAATGGGAAAGTCTTTGTTTATGCTAAAATATGGCCTGTCTGACAAACCCTGGGTCCTCCTCGAGTACTGCACTGTGTGAGCATGAAGTCCAAGGATCAAATGAAATCCGATTTCCACATAAATATTACTACGTGGGCAGAAACAGCACAGGATTTTTAAGTGGTTATTTAACTATTTATCCCCTATGGTCCAGTAACTTGAACTCTGAACAGAACAACACATGGGCTAATTTTTTACATAGAAGAGACCAATAACTAGTGCTATAACTCAGGCATTTATAAGAGAAACAGCTCAACTGATACATTAAGAACAAGATGGTTTGGTATCTTATTTCTGCAGTAATGCCAGTTACTGCTAAATAGCCCTTGCCCCAGATTCGCTTTTATTTTAATTTTGTCTTCTTTCCAAACAAAATGAAGACACAGAAAATAACTTGCTAGGAATACCTGTAGTAGAAACCAGAAGCTGCATTTACTTAAGCATTCAGGAGCAACATTTAAGACTTACAAAATTCATGACCAAAGAATTGAATAATAAAAAAATCAAACCAGAAAACATCTGCTTATGGGGCTAGAGAGATAGCATAGTGATAGGACTTTTGCCTTGTATGCGGCCGACCCAGGAGGGACCCGGTTCGATTCACGCAATCCCATATGGTTCCCCAGCCTTCCAGGGGCGATTTTTGAGTGCAGAGCCACGAATGGCCCCTGAGAACCACTGGGTGTGGCCCCCAAACCAATCAGTCAATTAATCAAGTAATAAAGTTTAAAAAAAAGAAGAAAACGTCTACTTAAACTAATCAATAAGAAGTCATGGTGCCAGGGGCTGAGAGAAAGTACTGCAGGTAAGGCGGCCTTGCATGCAAACAACCTGGGTTTGATCCCCAGCATCCCATATGATCCCTATAACACCACCAGGGGTGAGCCCTGAGTGGAGAGCCATATATCAGCCCAGAGCACAGCAGGCTGTGGCCCCAAAACACACACATGAACAAAAACCACACCAAACGGACTGCAGTTCTATCATCCGGCATCCCATATGGTTCCCCCAAGCCAGGGGCAATTTCCGAGCATGTAGCCAGGAGTAACCCCTGAGTGTCAAATGGGTGTGACCCCCCAAAAAAACAAAAAAAGCCAACAGCAAAAAAGAACTAATGGTGCTAACAACGAGGACTGTAGCTAAACAAAAGTATGTGTAAGTCCTGTCTCCAAAGAGCCAACAACCATTCATCTAAGGACTCAACCAAGAGATAAGCAAGCCATTTGCTTCCAGATTCATGTGGTCACAATTCTTTTTTCCAAAGCAACCACAGAGCAGTCTCAGTAGTAGTCAGTTGCCCATTTTCTTCTTCCTCCCAATAGTACAATTCGATGATAAGGAAAGAACAGACTACACAGAAAGTCAATGATGACTTGTTTCAAATGGATTACGAGGAAAGAACATAAACAGTGAGAAGACCATGTTCTTTCGATTAAAGAGTGTCTTGAGGGCATGAGGCTTAAAATAATAGACTAAAATTATTTGAAAGGGCAAAAAAAGGGTATCTGGTATCAGGGCGATTCTGTAGCTTCTGGAAATATTGTAACAAATGAAGGAAAACATGATGATTTTAATATGTCAAAATTTCTTTTTTTGATTTTTTTTGGGGGGGGTCACACCCGGCAGTGCTCAGGGGTTACTCCTGGCTCCATGCTCAGAAATTGCTCCTGGCAGGCACGGGGGACCATATGGGGCACCGAGATTCGAACCGATGACCTTTTGCATGAAAGGTAAACACCTTACCTCCAAGCTATCTCCCAGGCCCCTAATATGTCAAAATTTCAAGAGTGGAATTGAAAAGCTTCAAACCTATTGTGAGCTGGTCTCTGGGCATTATTACAATGTATTTAATTTTTCTTAAAACTCAGAGGAGTGAGACTATTCTGTGTCTATCTCTCTCCCTCTGACTTCTTTCACTCAGCATTATAGACTTCATGTATATTCATGTATAGGAAAATTTTATGGCATTGGTGGTTAAAATGTGGCATTGGTGAAGGGGGGGTGCTCTGTTTATAACTACAATCATGCTTGTAATTGTGGTGCTTAAATAAAGATTTTATAAAAAAACATTCTTAACCCCAAAAAAACTCCAAACCTAGCAGGTTAAGAAATGAAAAAACAATTATCAAATGGTTCATTCACTCGTGGAAGATATGTGAAGCAAATAAACTGGCAAAGTGTTATCACAACAACTCTTAGAACACAGAGGATCTACCAGAGACAAAGGGAACGTTGTGGAAAGAATGAGGAGAGGGGCTCACTTAGACCATGTAATGGAACTGAAATTTTGCTAAAGGGGTTGGTGGTGTGTCTCATATATACATATAGAGGAATGAAGCTGCACTCCTATAATTTTATAGAAGTATGGTCAATGACAAGTCAATAACAATTTCCTCTAAAAACATAATTGTTTCCTAAAAACACTCATAAACCGTCTGTGCTTTAAACATTGGCTGGAACTTCTTACAACTACCCGTTCCACAACAATGATTTAGCTTACTGACAACAATGAGAGTCGGGAGCTCAAAGAAATGCAGCATCAGAAATGCAGATCAGGGCTGGAAAGAGCTCCTTGCTGGACTCATGTTCTGCAAGCAAGAGCTAAGGAGTTGCTATGGAGCACCAAGCCTAGAATAACCCCCTGAGTATGTCGGGTGTGGTTCAAAAAATAATAAAAAGGCAAGAAAGCAAAGCCAGTCTCATTTTCAACTTCCTTAGGCTTCTGCCAGTCTTTCTTTTCTGCTTAGCCTAACCGCTTTGTGAAGGCAATGCTAATCTTTATGCTGCCTTGAGAAAATAGAGAATACAGGCTAAGATGGTAAATAAAAGATGTGAAAGAGCGTGTCTTAAATACAGAGAGTATTCAAGTTAATATTTGTTAAATGAAAAATCAACTCCATTCAGAAAGATACTCACTGTTTGAAGCTATATCAATCAAAAGAGTTTCTTCCGCTTCTGGGGAAAAAGAAGAAAGAAAAGTATTAGAGAAGAAAAAAACATTCATTACAACCAAAGAAACCAGATGACTAACTAAACAACCTCTCTTATTATTGTTCTCTTTCGTAGAACACATCTTAAAACATCCTTGGCTTTTTTTTAACAGTTTTCAAAAAGGATTTTAATAGCCCTAGGTTCTAAGAATTATGAGCAATTCCACTAATGGAAAAATGAACTGAACAACTAACCAAAATGAATGAATTGAAGTGAATTAAGGAAGGAGAAATTAATATAGTAGGGAATGAAACTTCAAGTAAACTTTACTTCAAGTAAAGGTAAGCTCAATCTCCTTCAACTATAAACTATTGACTTAATTGATCTAAACTTACCATTTAGACACGTCTAACAGTCAAGGAAGTAACCCCAAAGCCCAAAAGCTTGCTTCAGAAACTTTCCAGTACACGATTTATCTCCTCTCCCTGCCCACTATAGAACCAGAGTTTATCTGAAGCTCTTTTCCTCACACTACAATTAAGACCTGTGAGCCTATGACTAACCACACTCAGTAAGTATAAAATTGGGCAAAGCAGCCTTCAATTTCAGAGTTCCCTTTTCTCTTAATGGTTCACCAGAACTTCCTTCCCTCTAAAGTCTAGACTTAACACATCTCATTGCTCATTTTCTCTAACTTCCTTGGATATGGTTAACAGACCTGTGAGATCATCCTGGCTAGCTGCACTCTGGGGTCTGTCTTCTCAATATCAGCCTGGATAAACCTTAGCCACAGGAAGTAACATCAGCCATGTCTAGTGTCCTTAAAGCTTGCTTCCATTATTCAGGTACAATAGAATGAACAGATAAGGAACTACCTTAGTTGTCTAATATTCTGAAATAATCTCAACACTAAAATACAATGAGGAAGCATGGATGATAGGACATGAGACATAGGTAGTTTTTTTATGTTCATTCTTGTTTTTTGATAAACTTAAGTTCTTCAAAACCTAAGTATCGGAACTAAGGGAGATAACTCAAATGGCAAGTGAGCATCTACTGCATGAACATTCCAGAGAACTGCTGGGTGGGCTCCAAGAAAGCAAAAACAAGAAACCAGAAAATTAAATAAATAATTAAAAACAAAAAAACCCTCCTAAGTCTTGAGTCAGCATAGACTTTTTAAAATATAATATCTTTATTTAAGCACCATGAGTTCAAACATGTTTGAATCTGCATAGACTTTTAAAAATAGTCACAGGTTGGCAAACAGGAAGGATGTGAAAAGACAAGGAGGAAACCTTTTGTTATGGAGAACTACTATGTGCAAGCATACATACTTTCTGAGGTTACAGTCTAACTATTTATCTAGGGGTCAGGGTATTGGGCCACACCTGGCTCTATGGTCAGGACTAACCTCCGGAGGAGCTTAGCAGACTATATGTGGTGCCAGGATCAAACTTTGTTTGGTGACATGCAAAGCAAGTGCCTTACTGTCTCTACTCTTTCAGGCTCTCTGTCTAGCTCTAAATAAAATGTATGCATGTATGTATGTATGTATGTATGTATGTATGTATGTATGTATGTATGTATTTATATTGGATTTGGAGCGAAACCTAGAAATGCTTCAAGGTTACTCATGGCTCTGCACTCAGGAATCACTCTTGTTAGTGCCTTGGAAGAGGGGGTGTCATGGGATGCCAAATATTGAACCCAGGTGCAAGGCAACAAGTGTCTTACTTGCTATACTATTGTTCTGGCCCCTAATTAAAAAAATATCGACAGGAACAGGGTAAAAGAAACTAACAGTATCTCAAGAAGGAAGAGAGGTTAATAGGATATTAAAACCTTGTTCTTCGGCTTTTCTCCTTAAACAGCTGGTTAAATAATACCATGAAAAGTGAAGTTACCATTGTAACTTTTCGTGCACGAGCCTTATTTCATCTAGATAGATTTCATCTAGATAGAGATCCCTCACACAAGATGAGATAAATAGCTATGGCTTCATCTATACAATGTGGATACTATTCACTGTGGAAATGTTTCACTCTTAATATGAGCTATCTTAAAAAGTCATACCCAGTTAGCACTTGTACTTTTAGGCATGCATCTATCCTAAGGAAATAGATGTACAGGAAGATTGATATGTAGAGATGTTTATCACATCACAACTTATACTAGGTGAAAAAGAACTCAAGTATCAAACCTGGGGAGCTGGGGGTTATAAATAAGATGAAACAATATATACTATCAATAGCATGGAAAAGTGTGTGGAACAGGGAAAAACAACTATATATATGTATGTATATATATATACACACACATATATATGTATAAGTCCCACTAACCCTAAAAGTCTTATGTAGGAAAAAATTGGTTATTATGGAGGGATGGGAATTTACTTTCTTTTCAAGTAATAATGATAAAAAAAGTTCAATATAGTTTAAGAAAGATTTCAGGTAAAGTAACAAGCTTCAAGTTTTACCAGCAAAGGTACAGCTGATACCAAATACCTCTGTCTCTAGAAGCCTATGGAACCACCATAATGCATCTGTTCTCTAGTAATCTATTTCCTTTCTGGAGCACTGTGAAATGACAAAAGCAAAACCACCTACACAAACCCCTCAATTTTTGCGTCTCATTGTAGCAGATGAAACAACAGTTTTTCTGTTCTCAGTTCTCAAATTTGAAGGCAGGACGCCAAATATTTCCTCTTAGAGTCAATTTTCTCATGATCCACCAATGTCAAAGTTTTAGAATGAGTATAATTGAGTGTAAGCTATCATTACAATCTGGAAAGGCATGTGGTCAAATGCTCTGGCTTCAAGTAGTGTGAAGAGAAAACACTAAACATGTGTGGATCCCAATGACCTTTATATACTTTATAATGAGAGGTCTCCCAATTAAGTCCAAGAATAGTATTTCAACCCACATACAAGTGCACCAGATGAAAAGACAACTTCTATATGCAACAGAATACATATATTTCTAATCCCAGTCAAGGAAGCAGGTGCGAAGAAAGTTCCATTTTCCCATATATCTCAAAATAACCCTATTGAACTCTTAGAGAAAATTTCATTTTTCTCTATGGTAAACTAATAAAACACCTTTTATTGCAAAGACTAAAATTTAAGTTTTATGAGGAGTGCTAAACAAACATATATGACATAACAATGCATTTATTACCAAAGAAAAACATGAAACCAGGTCAGCAATTAAATTAGTACCTTGAACGCATTTAAAGTGACTATTAATAGGAATGATATCTTGAACATGCTGTTCCTTCTGGTGTGACTGGATTATTAACCTAGGAAACAGAACACTATATCAACGAATAGTTTCTAAAAAAATGGCAGCATTTAGCAAGCACAGGAACTGCTGTTAAAAAAATGTGGCAATTATTAGAGCTGTTGTATCTTGATCACTGGATTTGAGCTTCATGACAGCTAAATACTGCTCCAGGTCGAACGTGATCTGAGTAATGCTCAATATAGAAATATTCGCTGTTCTCCGTCATGAAGAATAAACACCTATCTTAAGATTCATGAATCACAACACATATACCTTCAGAGTACTCCTACCAGAGTGACCAGACAGATGGGAAGTCCATACGTGCAGATACATTGCTGCACTTCACAGCAACAGTCTAGGCAAACTTCTTTATCCAGCCACACATTTTCTTTTCCATTGATGAAAATAACAGTATCTCTAGTACCTTGAATAATACCTGCCACAGCAGAACAGAAATTTGTCATATAAACTGGGAAATTTATTTTTTTGATTTTGGGTCACACTAGGTGTGACCAAGTAGGTTTGATTTTTTTCCTGGCTCTGTGCTCAGGACTGACCCATGAGGTGCTCACTGGGTCAAGGCAGAGTCAGGGATTTAAACGGATCAGCTAAATGCAAGGCAAGTATCTTTGCTCCTGTAATATCTCTCGGGTCCCAAACTTGAAAATTCTGTTTTTGGGGGGTGTTACACCCAGCGGTGCTCAGGGGTTATTCCTGGTTCTGCGTTCAGAAATCACTCCTGGCAGGCTCAGGCGACCATATGGGATGCCAAGAATCAAACCCTGGGTCCGTCCCAGGTCAGCCGCGTGCAAAGCAAATACCTCGCTGCTGTGCTATAGCTCCAGTCCCCCAGATTGAAGAATTCTTAAGTGAGTTTTCCAATGATATTCCCAAGGCTTCACAACACAAGAGAAATTAGTTACTTCTTTTCAAACAAGTATACAGCTCCATGGAGGTTTAAGAATAGGTGGCTAGTCAGGTTTAGTTACCAAAAGGTAACAGTACAACCTTTAGTTTTGAGTTTTCACTCTGGTTTCCAGCTTCACGTTGCTATTTTCTACAAAGACATGACTGATTTGGGTTCTTCAGAATGAAATTTGAGAGATTCCTACATACTGCCACGATTCTGAAATAAAAATATTCACTTTTTACCTCTCCCCAGAGGATATAAAAATCAAGGGAAAACCCT
This sequence comes from Crocidura indochinensis, assembly GCA_004027635.1. NCBI lineage: Eukaryota > Metazoa > Chordata > Mammalia > Eulipotyphla > Soricidae > Crocidura > Crocidura indochinensis. Next base: position 3,841 of record PVKC010042573.1, on the reverse strand, counting down.
GTAAACCTATTGGCAAATAGACATTCTGAATGCTTTCTAGCTTGTTCCTAAATGAGTACCTTTAGGTGTTTTTTTTTTTTTAAAAAATCTAGGAACACTGTCTTTTTCTGTTGAGATCCAGCTCAAGTGTCTTCTCTGTGAAACAACTCTCAACCCGAGTGGAACTAGTGGCCTCATCCTATTAGATCGCCCTTGTAGAAGGGCAGGCACTTGCATACTCAGTCCCCTTATATGATGGGAAAGGTTTCTGATGCCAACACCCATGCAGCCTAAAAGCCATATATATGTAGGTTCTGAACCCAAAGGTCCATCAATCAACTCCGTGGGTTGGCTAAACCTATGAACATACCCCATAGACAGAAAAAGACCTGGGTATAAAATGTCCCGCCCAGTTCAAACCTGCACTGTTCAAGGGCCAATGAATATTTTCAAGGCATATTTATTTCTCGAGATGATTTGAATTCCTTACAAGCATGGACACAATCATATTCAACTTTATCTCCTGCCTAATAAATGCTTAAGTACTGATTAAGGTAATAGTTCATTTAAAGTCTTAGCATAAATGGATTTATAGATATAGAACTGTTCAAATTGACATTAAAATGTCACTGATGGGGGCTGGAGCGACAGAACATTGGTAGGGCATTTGCCTTACATATGGCCGACCTGGGATAGACCTGAGTTTGATTCCTGGCATTCCTATGGTCCCCTGAGCCTGCCAAGAACAATTTCTGAGCACAGAGCCAGAAGTAACTCCTGAGTGCTGCTGGATCTGGCTCGAAAACAAAAACAAAACAAAATATGTCACTGTTGGGGCTGGAGTAAAAGTACAGCATGAAGGCACTTGCCTTGCATGCAGTAGGCCTGGGTTTAATCCCTGGTGCCCTGAGCACAGAGTTAGGAGTAACTCCTGAGCACTGGCAGGTTTTGCCTGAAACCCTGCCTCTCCCAAAAGTCACTGTTTTGAAGGACTTCATTTGTTTTTGTTGTCCTTTGAGTGCCATGTTTCAAATTTTCCCATTTTTTTCAAATATCACACTTGAAAGAAATTGCTTAGTTAGAACTAAGGAAAAGAAAAGAATTTATGCTGGGGTTCCAAGAGAGCTCAATGGGCTGAGCACATGCTCTGTATACACGAAGCCCAGATTCAGCCCCTGGCGCCACATAGTTCCATAAGCACTGAATTTGAAGCAGCACTTGAGCAATGCTGGTTGTGGCCTGAAAACACCTCCAAAAAATTCGTGTTGTCTTTCTGCTCTTATCTTGCTTGCATGCTTTATATTTAAAGTCTGTAAACTAAGTATTTTAAGGTGATTAGCAGAATACAGGTCAGACTACTTTCAATCTGCAAAGTCTGAGTTGAAAAGAGACCTTAAACTTAAATGGACATGAGAAACAATAGAGGTACCAGCCTAACAAAGCAGGGATCGAAGAGAAAGTTACAGGGCAGGAGAGGCGCTTGCCTTCCATGTGGCCGCACTGGGTTCAATACCCAGCACCCCATGTGCTCCCCTAAGCACCATCAAGTGTGATCTCTGAATACAGAGCTATAATTAAGCCTTGGGAACCTCCAGGTGTGGTGCCAATCCTTACAATAAAAAAAATAAAATAGGCTTTTAGTTCATTGATTTAAAAAATGGCCAGGTCAAACCGTTTTGATCACCCTAGTCTGAGAATAAACTCAAGGGACAAGAATTTGAAGACTATAGGCAGTATTAGAGAATTAGGTACCTTCAATAAGGGACCAAAAAAAAACCTCTTAGATAAATGTAATTCTGAGAGATGCTACCTGAATTAAACCTTGACCAATTATGCTATTTCCTAACCATGACAACCTTGTATTGCTGCTGGACCACTGGATGTCACAAACTCAACTATAGGGACCAGGGTGATAGTAAAGGAGGTAAGGCATTTGACATGCATGTAGCCAACTAGTATCAACCCCTAATATCCCATTTGGTCCCCCAAGCATCATTCTCAGTGTTTCTGAGTGCAGAGCCATGAGTAATCCCTGAGCATTGCCAGTTGTGGCTCCAAAACCAACCCCCCCAAAAATACCAGCCCATAACTATAACTTGTAAATCACAGTGGTTTCATAATAGAATATATTTGAATAATATATTTCATAAGTGACTAACTTTGTACCTGAACTTTTATATCTATTAATGGAGAATCGTGCTAATATTATTTCACAACAACTCCCACCTGAGGATTAAATGAACTAATTCATGCCAAGTGCTTAAAATAGTACTTGGACATATGCAGTATTAATTGTTGCTATAACACCTTAAGTTACACAGAACCTATGAGTTTTATTACTCTGTGCAGAGATCTCAAATATTTAGAGCAGCTACCAATGCAAGTTTAAAAGTTCTTCTAGAACAAGAGCCTCTAAAAGCATTTTTTTCCCTTTATAAAAAAAATTTTTGGGTCACACCTGGTGGTACTCAAGGCTTCCTCTTGGCTCTGCATTCAGGGATCTCTCCTGGTCGTCTCAGGAACCCATATGTGGTACTGAGGACTGAACCCAGTTTGGTCAAGTCAGAGGTCAGACATGAAAGGTCAGAACCCTACCCAGGATACTATCTCTCCCACCCTACTGGAGATTATTTCTTTAAAACCTAGGATACCAGTTTTTAGGGCATTTATTTCAGAAAACATTAGAAATTAGAATAAGCTATTTCCAAATGTCCTAGTCCTCTGGCTCTGAAGGTACTTTTAAGTTCTGCTTTCACTCCTTATTAGCCAAACCTACCCAGGGGTTGCCAATATAGCTGTTTTATCTAATCCTCCTTATCTTTACCAAAGAGGAAACCAAGTTTCAGAAATGTGATCTGCTTAATAGTCACATCTTTTCACCCCCAAACTAGCCCTTGGAACATAGCAGAAGTGTTCCACTTCCGAACTGGTGTGGATTTTTCGTGGAACTTACTTTGATTAAACTTGTTTTCCAGGTTTTGATGAAATTGGGAAGAAATAAAACAAACCTCTCATATCAAGAGAACTGACTAAACAAAAGAGCTATTACAGTAAAATGACCATTTAGAGGGGCATTTAGATGCTCAGAAAATGATGGGGCTATACGACCCACCTAGAGAGATAGTACAATGGCAGAGGCACTTTGCCTTGCATGTTTCTGACCAGAATTTGATCCTTGGCACTCCATATGTTGTCCCAGTCTTTCCATGAGTGATACCTGGGCACAGAGCCAGGAGGAAGCACTGAGCTCTACTGGGTGTAGTGCCCCCCCAAAAAAAAAAACTAAAGAAAGATAGAAAGATAAAATTCTGAGGCTAGGTATAGCAGGCAAGGCCAATGGGAAGGTCTGCATAAATTGCATAGTGCAGACACAGACATTGAACACCCTAACTGCAGGTACAGCCTGAGGAAAATGTGCAAACAGAACAGACAAGATATAAGTGATCAGCAAGTCTGAAACTCTGCTGTGAAGAAACTCAAGCAGAAGGGGAGCCCTCAGATAAGTCAAGGTCCCCAAAGCTCCTTAAAGAGGGTAAAGTGGCAATCCCAGCGTCATGGAGGTTTGCACACTTCATTACTTTTCCACACAAGTCAATGAGCAAGCAAGGCAGTAACTGGCCTATAGCAAGCCACTGCTTAATTAATGAATATGCCTTCCAGCAAGTGGAACCAGGGGGAGTGGAGGAGACTGGAGGAACCAGTCGAATGGGGTTAGGGAAAAGGCACCTTTAGTGGGGCTCACAATAAAGTGTAACTGTGACACTTTGACTTTTGCAAGCCACTTTCACGTTGACCATTCTGCAGGAGTCACCACTGGTCAAGGTAGATGGATCAGCTAGTTGGGGTTTGGGTTGCACAGATG
>PVKC010042572.1:0-12038 GCA_004027635.1 Crocidura indochinensis | reverse complement strand
AAAGCTATCTAGGAAGAGCCCAAGATTTTTTACAACAACACCTGGAAGCAATCCTCTACCTACTGGACAGGGCTTTCTGCATTGCCCTTTAATTGGAAGGTGAAACGAGAGGACGCTCTGCACCATCCTAACTGCAATATAGGATATGCAGATCTCAGGATCTTTAATACAGAAACATGATACCAACAACAGAGACATCATGGAAAATAAAAGTGTGTTGGCACTACAGACAACGACTGGGATTGAGCAATCTAGTGTGTCTGGAACCTAGAGCTAGTCTTATGCCAGGAAACATCAGGGGTTTGGTCCCCTTGTATATAGGCCAAGGATTTCCCTTTCCATGATCCCCATATTTTGGTGGGCCGATGCAAACAATTATTGCCACTCCAGCACCATTTTTACTGTGCTCCTTTGACTCTTATCCTTAAAAAGAAGCACCCACTTTTAAAGCTAACTTAAACTAACATGCATAAGCATAGAAATGTAAAAAAAAAAAGTACTATGCCTTCAAAGTTTAAGGAGTTACATAAGTTTTATGGTTTTAGAATGCTTGATGTGCTGCTAAGAAATATGTATTACAATCTGGAGTCTTGAGGGACAAAGTAATTGTACATGGGTTCTGTTTTGTTTTTGTTAATATTCTTTGGCTAAAAGCTCAATGTTAAGATATCAGCAAAGGGACTTATGTGAAATCTGTTTATGGATGATCGTCCTTCCACTGTAACGTTACCTTGTCCTCTTTCTTTACATCTTTGTTCTCATATTTCAAAATAAAATATTTAAAAAAATTTAAATATATTTCTTGCCATTATAATCTACTTTGCTTTTAGAACTAACCCAGTGAATCAGAAGGTTCACAAAAACAGAAACACAGGGGCCCGGGAGATAGCATGGAGGTAAGGCGTTTGCCTTTCATGCAAAAGGTCATCGGTTCGAATCCCGGTGCCCCATATGGTCCCCCGTGCCTGCCAGGAGCAATTTCTGTGCATAGAGCCAGGAGTAACTCCTGAGCACTGCCGGGTGTGACCCAAAAACCAAAACAGAAACACATTTAAATAAAATGTTTTACTAAAGTCCAATTATGAAAAAATATTCATATCCTAAAACTATAAGCCAATAGTTCTTAGAATGTTTAAATAAATGATTAAAATGAATTTATAGAATATAAGATTGTTGTATTAAAGAACAAATAAAAATTAAAGAAGGAAAGTTTGTGACTGGAGTAATAGCACAGAGAATAAAGTGTTTTCTTGCACATGACTGACTAGGGTGATCCTCTGTATCCCACATGGTCCATTCAACTAATCAGGAGTAATACATGGTCCCTACTGGGTGTGGTTCAACAACAACAACAACAACAAAACAGAAACAGAAACCAAAAAATAAAAAATAAAAGAGCAAAGGATGTATATTTGACTTTGATAGTATATTATTTGACTTCTATACCATAGTAATACATGATAAATTATGCAAAAAAGATTAGCAAGCATTTTTTTTATTTTGCGCTTAGAGCCATATATTGTGTGAGATAGACTTTATCTAAACAATATATGTTTCTCTGAAATTTAATTTAACTGAGCATCTTTTACTTTGTTTAGCAGCCCTATACATGCTATTTATCATTTTTTAAATTATAAATCTTTATTTAACACCATGATTACAAACATGTTTGCAGTTGGGTTTCAGTCATAAACAGAATACCCACCTTCACCAGTGCGACATTCTCACCCCAATGCCGCCTCCCCCACCTTGCCTGTATTCGCAATAGGCATTATACTTCTCTCATTCTTTAACATTGTCATGCTAATTGTTAGTATAGTTATTTCCCTAACAGTGTTCACCACTCTTTGTGGTGAGCTTCAGATTGTGAGCCGGTCCTTTCGGCCCTTTCAGTCCTTAACTTTATGTCTCTGGGGATTATTATTACAGTAATGACTTTAATTTTTCTAAAAACCCATAGATGAGTGAGACTATTCTGTGTATCTCTCTCCATCTGATTTATTTCACTCAACATAATAGATTTCATGTACATCCACATATAGGAAAATTTCATGACTTCATCTCTCCTGATAGCTGCTTAATATTCCATTGTGTATATGTACCACAATTTCTTTAGACATTCATCAAGGGCATCTTGTTTCCAGAGTCTAGCTATTTTAAATAGCAACGCAATGAATATAAGTGTGAGGAAGGGATTTTTGTATTGCATTTTTGTGTTCCTAGGGTATATCCCTAGGAGTGGGATAGCTAGATCATATGGTAGTGCAATTTCCAGTTTTTTGAGAATCTCCATATTGTTTTCCATAAAGACTGGACTAGATGGCATTCTCACCAGCAGTGAATAAGAGTTCCTTTCTCTCCACATCCCCACCAGCACTTACTGTTCTTGTTCTTTGTGATGTATGCCAGTCTCTGTGCTGTAAGATGGTACCTTATTGTAGTTTTGATTTGCATCTCCCTGATGATTAGTGACGTGGAACATTTTTTATGTGTCTTTTGGCCATTTGTAATTTTTCTTTGAGGAAGTGTCTGTTCATTTCCTCTCCCCATTTTTTTGATGGGGCATTACATCTTTTTCTTGTTAAGTTTTGTCAGTACCTTGTATATTTTTTATATTAGCACCTTGTCTGATCAGTATTGGGTGAATAGTTTCTCCCATTCTGTGGGTAGCTTTTGTATCTTAGGAGCTATTTCCTTTGAGGTGCAGAAGTTTCTCAGCTTAATATAGCCCAATCTGTTTATCTCTGCTTCCACTTGTTTGGAGAGTGTTGTTTCCTCCTTGAAGATGCCTTTAGTCTCAATGTCATATAATGTTTTACCACGTGTTGTTCTATATACCTTATGGTTTCAGGTCTGATATCAAGGTGTTTAATCCACTTGGATTTGATCTTTGTGCATGGTGTTAGATGGTGTTTAGATGGGGTCTGAATTAAATTTTATGCAAGTGGCTAACCAGTTGTGCCAATACCACTTGTTGAAAAGACTTTCCTTGCTCCATTTTGGATTTCTTGCCCCTTTATCAAAGATTAGTTGATTGTATGTCTGGGGAACATTCTCTGAACACTCAAGTTTATTCCACTGATATGAGGATCTGTCTTTATTCCAATACCATGCTGTTTTTATAACTATTGCTTTGTAATACAGTTTAAAATTGGGGAAAGTAATGAATGCCTCCCATATTCATTTCCCCAAGGATTTCTTTAGCTATTCGAGGGTGTTTATTGTTTCAAATGAATTTCAGGAGTGTTTGATCCACTTCTTTGAAAAATGTCATGGGTATCTTTAGAAGGATTGCATTAAATCTGTACAATGCACAGTTAAATAAGGATGAGGTAGCATATCTAAACAGCTCATCACTATTGAGGAAATTAAACTGGTGATCAAAAATCTTCCCAAAGACAAAAGCCCAGGCCCAAATGGGTTCACTAATGAATTCTTTCAAACTTTTTTTTTTGGTTTTTGGGCCACACCTGTTAGATGCTCAGGGGCTACTCCTGGCTATGCACTCAGAAATTGCTCCTGGCTTCTGGGGACCATATGGGACACGGAGGGATCAAACTGTGGTCCATCCTATGTTAGCACTTGCAAGGCAGACACCTTACCTCTAGAGCCACCTTCCGGCCCCTCTTTCAAACTTTTTAAGAGAAACTTCTATCAATCCTTTTAAGGCTCTTTATAAAATTGAAGAAGCAGGGACACTTCCAAATAGTTTCTATGAAGCCAGCACACCTTGATACCAAAACCAGACAGAAATGCTGCCAAAAAAGAAAATTACAGACCGATATCCCTGGTGAACACAGATGCAAAAATCTTAACAAAATTCTGGCAAATAGGATCCAATGCATTATCAAGAAAGTCATTCGCCATGACCTAGTAGGTTTCATCCCCAAAATGCAAGGATGGTTTAACATCTGTAAATCAATCAACATAATACACCATATCAACAAAAAGAAAAATAAAAATCATATGATTATACCAATACATGCAGATAAGGCATTCGATAAAGTCCAACACCTATTCTTGATTAAAAAAAAACCCTTATCAAGATGGGAATGAAAGGAACTTTTCTTACTATAGTCAAGGCCATCTACCACAAGCTAATGGCAAATATTATTATCCATGGAGATAAAGTAAAAGCCTTTCCCCTAAAATCTGGTATAAGACAAGGCTGCCTTCTCTCACCACTCCTATTCAACATAGTACTAGAAGGACTTGCCATAGCAATTAGGCAACAAAAAGATATCTACGGCAGTGGTCAGCAAGCTGCGGCTTGCGGCTCTTTACACTTTTTAATCCAGTTCTTCTGTGTGTCAGCATGTGGCTTGAGAGCTGCAGCTTGCTGACCACTGATCTAGGGCATCCAGATAGATAAGGAAGAAGTCAAACTCTCACTGTTTGCAGATGACATGATAATATATTTAGAAAGCCCTAAAGATTCTAGAAGAAACAATAGATTCATATAGCAAAGTGGCAGGCTACAAAATTAACATGCAAATGTCAATGGCCTTCTTTACACCAATAATGATAGAGAAGAAATAGACATTTAAAAAACAATCCCATTCACATTAGTCCCCCACAGAGTCAAATATCTTGGTACCAACTTAACTAAAGAGGTGAAGGACCTGCACAAAGAAAACTACAAAAGCCTGCTTCAAGAACTAAGAGAGGACACGAGGAGATAGAGACACATATCCTGCTTTAGGATTGGCAGGATTAATATCATTAAAACGGCAATATTCCCCAAAGTTGTTTACCATTTCTAATAATACAAGAGATGGAGGCTTATTTTTGTTTGTTTTGGTGTCATACTTTGCAGTGCTCAGAGCTTACTTCTGACTCTGTGCTCAAGGGTCACTCTTGGCTGTGCTCCGGGCCATATCAGATGCTAGGCATCAAACTACAGCTACAAGAAAATAATTCTTCAAGTGCAAACAAGTATACTTGCAAGTGTTTGGCCACAGGTTCAAATCCTAAATGTGCTACATGAACTGGCATCTATCCTGTTAGCTTTGTCATATATGATTCTTGGTGCCACTGGTATTTTCTGGACACACTATAATCAGGTATGAGAAAGGACTACAAGAGAGTGTAACCCCTAATATGACTATAGAAAAGTTCTAGGAAAATTTCTATAACTCTAGAAAATAAAAAAGATGTTTAAACAACCACGTCAGAGGCTTTGAGCTCAGACAAACAGGTATGTGAGCATCACAGTTGCCCTATAAGTACCATGATTATAACCCACATGCCTCAACTAAAAGATTCAATCAAGCCCCAGTGAGTATGTTTGTGAGAACTACAGATGAGGGCAAACTTCAGGAAGCACCTTAGCAGAGTACGCAGAACTAAAAATAGACACCTAGTCCCTGGACAGCACCATACCTGTAAGTTCAGCTGGAGAGTTAGTACAAAGGGTAGGGCACCTGCCTTGCATGCGTCTGATCTCGGTTCAATAAATTGGCATCCTCTAAGGTCCCCTGAGCACCACCAGAAGTAATTTCTGACTGCAGAGTCAGGAATAAACCCTGAGTACCACTGGATATGACCCCAAAGCAAACAAACAAAATGTAACTATGGGCTGACAACCATCACCACCAAGAGAACAGTGATGAGGAGAAAGTAAGATTTTATTTGGGGAGTTTTATTTTTAGAATATTTTAATTTTAATTTTTTTTTAGATTTTGTGCTTTACAATGCCAGTAATAATTGTGTCTCATGCACATATTTCTAATACTACACCTATCACCAGTGTACCTCTTCGACAGGGAATTTTTCAAACAATTTAATTTTCAAAAATTATAGGGCTGCTTCTGCTCTCCAGGCTGTGTGTCCTGGCATACAACATCTCTAGTGTTCACAAGACATCTCAGTGGCTGCTCTCCCTTTCATCAGCCAAAGAAATGGGAGCTCAGAGAAAGTAAGTCATTTGCCTCAAGTCACACAGCCCAAAGATCTATTCCTTCCATATTTGTCCAGGTGGTCTGTCTGTTTGTATGTATTTCTTGTATGTATTGTATTGTATGTATTTCTTGTAGCTAGAAATTTCCTTCTATGAGGATGAACTCTGTCCTTCTGAACCCCAGAAAAAGCTGCCAGATTCTGGTTGCCTTCTTTTCCTCACATCCAGAACTACTTTTTGCCAAGTCTTGCTAATCCTCTGTGGGATCATTGAGACAAGGGACTTCTTTGTTATTACTTTATTTTTTGGTTCACTTGCAAATGACTCAGGATAAACAGAAAATAGCAAGTGCTTGTGCTATTTCAGTTCAGCGTCACATGCGTTCTCTTCTAAATGACAATATTTAACAACAAAATTGCTTCATTTCAACCTCATTGCATTCCTTCAAGTGGGAGTTTGATAATTTAAAAATAATAAATGCAACAGAGTGAATATATTGCTTTCATTAATCCCCAATACTGCTTATTTTCAGCACTTTTAAATTATTGGGGTGTGCTCAATAGATTTAGTTGAAGTGGAAAAAGAATCATTCAAATTTTAGACCATTTGCAATGATCAATTTATTTGCCGTTTTCCAGCCAAGTAACTGAACTTCAAAGTAACATTTAGTTTGAATGATTTCCTCACTACCCCCTGCCTGGTAAGAAACAGTGAATTAGTCAAGTAAAAACGTCTGTGGAATTGAAGGTGCTATAAACAAGGGCATCACAGCCTCTGGATGATGAGCCAGTACAGGGGATGTTGATTGCATGTCATATTATCCCAAGGACATCCAGAGTAACATTGGAACTTTCTGTCTCAAGACCCAAAGTGCAGTGAAGAATTAGACAATAATCTAAACATTTTACTTCTAATCTACCCTTGGCTTACTCCCTTAGGATTTAAAGGAAACATGAGTTTGTCATGGTCTGTAAGTACCATAAGGCAATCACTAAACTGTAGATAGAGTGCAGGACGCCATAAAATTTGAATTTCAAGTAAATTATTAATAAATTTTAAGTACTGTGGTGACCCAAATATCACATCATCCATTTTGATTTATAAAGTCAGGCAAGACTTTTAAGGACTAAGTCCCTGCATATACTTGCCTGGTGTTTTTTTTTTATTATTATTTAAATATTTTTGTTTGTATTTTGGGGGCCATACCTGGTAGTGTTTGGAGATCATTCCTTAATGATGTTCAAGAGACAACATTTGACAACAAGGACTGAACCTTCTACCTGCAAAACATGCATGTAGTCCTGCCCGATATTTGATTATTTGTTTGTTTTGAGAGGGATTGGGGACCACACCCAGCTTTCAGAGATAATTTTTGGCTCTATAGCCATCAGAGATTACTCCTGGTGGCTGGTCTGCCTTTATTTAAGCAATGTACAATGGTGACTAATTACAACAATTGGAATTTAGCAAGTAGTTTCTATGTTCTTGTATTTTCCTACAAGCTTTATATTTATCATACCTTGGCCCTAAATTAATCAACTCATTTAAATGAATTACTATCCTATAGAACAAATGCAGGAAAATGATGCTGAGAAGGATTAAGGCATGTGCCTAAGAGCTCAACAACCGTTGTGGTGGAAGGTGGTGACTGAAGTCTATATAAAGAATTTTCCTGATTTTATTATTCTTTATACTTTCTAATTAAATGACCAGTTACAGATAAGAGCATGTGTTTCTTTAACTTTAATGATACAAATTCAGGGGCCCGGGAGATAGCATGGAGGTAAGGCGTTTGCCTTTCATGCAAAAGGTCATCGGTTCGAATCCCGGTGCCCCATATGGTCCCCCGTGCCTGCCAGGAGCAATTTCTGAGCATGGAGCCAGGAGTAACCCCTGAGCACTGCCGGGTGTGACCCAAAAACCAAAACAAACAAACAAACAAAAAAAAAAAAACAAATTCAGTCTTAAATACAGGCATATTCAATATTGATCTTTGCAGTGTGTAAGACAAATATGAAGAACTTTTAGGCTCATGGACTAGCCCATCCCATAACTATAAGGTAGGGCTAATAGAGAAATTCAAAGGGTTAAATGTAATGGCAATAATTGCACAATACTTCAAGAAAAAGCAGCTTCCAAACAATTGGTTTTTTTGAACCTAGTAAAACTACTATCTGCTATCTATCCATTTAATAGAATTTGAAGCCCATTATGAGTTAGACTGAAGTGTTTAAATTTAATTTGGGGTTTTTGAATTGTGGATTTACTAAAACATAAGCTCCATCACCTAACTGGACATGGAACAACTTCATTTGCAAATGAATCTGTTTCCATTCTGAGGATCTAAAAACAGTATTTTTGACTATCTATTGTTTATAGTTGTTGAAAAGATGATGAAGCAAGCTTTTCACCAATTCAAGAGGAAAAATAGCACCCATGACACAGTACAATTATTTTCATTTTTGCACAGTCCTTTCCTGTTACTAATTTCTGAAGTGGCCAGAATTGACAGAGATTCCATGGTGCTTGTTAGAAATGATTTAATGGTTTCTGTCCAGGAGAAACTGCCTACACAGAAGAAAAGGCAGGTAAAGAAGGAAAACCCATTTTGCAGTTTGAAACGATTTTCCTTTCTAAAAAAATTATATGTCAGGGTATGTAACAAAATGTTAAGTAGTTTGTGGGGCTTTTTTCCCTCTTTTACCATAGTTACTCACTTCTTCTGGAAGACACTGAGGGAATAAAATTGATTTCTAAATTGTACAATCATGAGGTCTGGGCCTGTTGTAATGAAAGAAAATGCCATCCATGTGTCCCCCACTCATCCTTCTCATACTCATTTATTACAGGAAATCAGCACCCAGTTAAATACTTGAGATGAATAAACACACTGAGCTTGAACTTGCCATGCTGTGGCAGAAGTCAGAATGATTGTGTACATAGCAGCATTGTGCTGATGGACCCATGTGATGGACATGTCAAGAAGGAATGACATGATATCTCTGAGAAGTGCTGCCCTAATCCAGGACAATTTTCAGATGTATCAAATAGAAATGAGTCACATGGTCCCACCTTTGGCCTTTAACCTACTAACATTTCTCCTGAAGACAAGAAGACTAGAAAAACACTGAAAGAAAACAATGATTTGCCAGAAAATGAAGCGACTTCAAGTACAGTTCCAGTAGTTGCTTTGTTATGTAATACAAATTACTTACCCATAGGATCAATGCCAGGCCCTTGAAAGGGCTTTCTACAAAAGCAGAAAGTGAAATGATTTACATTTGGAAGCCACAGCTGGTATGAAAATAAACATTGAATCAGTTCCTTCCTCCAAGTCCATGTTCCATTAGAATAACTACGGTAGGTGACATTTTTCACATTTTAATTGGTGTTTTGCTGATTTTATCAGAATTTCTGCTGATTGAAGCAAATTGGCTATTTATTTATTTTGCAATGAAGCTAACTGTTCACTGCGAGTTTAATGTACTGTAATGAATTTTAAATATCCTCCTAGTCAGATTACAAAGTGTTGGAATCAAGATGTCCTTGTTGCATTTAAATTATTAATTACTCAAATGGACAAAAGGCAAGTTTCAGATTTAATGTCACATCTCAAATGGCTCTGAATTGGATGAAAATGTGGGGCCTGCACTAAAAGATGTCAGAAAAATAATGTCTCCCTCTGCAGAAGTCTGCTTAACCCCCTCGTACCTGCTTGGGTTTTAGACATATGATAAATACTTTCATTATTAGTTTATTTTCAGTAGCTTACAGAACAATAAGTTTTTATGTTATTTACACCCCAGTGACTTTAGTTTAATTGGCTTCTTTTATGTTATTTATATAAATATAAATCATGCTGGGTTTTAAAGTATTAATGATGCATTTTATATTATGATACAGTTTTTATCCAGACTAGCACTCCATAACTTCATACTACCCATGAATAACAGATAAGAATCTTTACAAAAACTAATTCTAAAGATAAACACTGAACTCTGAACCTCAGGAAAACCCATGCTTGGGATGAGAAGATCCATGGAATTACACTCCATTTGCTTTTGAGTTAGCAAATTAATTTATTCAAATATTTTAGATTGCAATTCTCAGTTTTATATGCTTAGGAAACTACATCATTTTTCACCCTGAGGCACTATTAACAAAGCAAAGCAAAATCCCAAGATGTATTTTAAATCTCAGCTCCACAAGTTGACAAAATGTGTGTGTCCATACACTGCCTTCCAAGACGGGATCTATCAAGTAGAGGTTGTGTTAAAGGATTTTGGGATTCACCTGTATTTCTCAAGTTGTAAGTTTGGTAAAAAAAGTATCATGCGATCTTCAGATATTTTTTCAAATTTTTAAATAATAAGTAAATAAAAATTTACTATACCACATTACTAGTATAATTGAAGCCACAACACTTATTCCCCCAATACTTACTTGTGTCATTATCTTCCTTCTCCCTTTGATTTCTTTCCTTCTTTATTCTTCTCCTTCCTAAGCTCCTAGATCAAGAGTGATCTATGTATTCCCTCTTCATTACATTAATGACATCATCCTGCTATCCTATATACCACAGACAAATGAGATAATGTTGTGTTTGTCATTCTTCAACATGATATCTTCCAGTTCCAACCAGGTTGCAGCAAATTGCATTATTTCATCATTCCTTACGACTGCATATTTGGTATATATACACATAATCCATTCATCAGTCATTGTACACCTAGATTGACTCCACATCTTAGTTATTGTACTGAGTGCATCAATTCGTAGTGGTATGCATATCTCCTCTTGAATAAAAAAATTTTTTTTTTTTTTTAATTTTTTTTTTTTTGTTTTTTTGGGTCACACCCGGCAGCGCTCAGGGGTTACTCCTGGCTCCATGCTCAGAAATTGCTCCTGGCAGGCACGGGGGACCATATGGGGCACCGGGATTCGAACCGATGACCTTTTGCATGAAAGGCAAACGCCTTACCTCCATGCTATCTCCCGGGTCCCGAATAAAAAATTTTAATAAGTCCTGGTAGATATCTAAAAGTAAAATTTCTGGGTCATATGGTAGCTCAATTCTAGGTTTACTGAGGACTCTCCATACTGTTTTCCAAAGGGGTTGAAACAGGCAACATTCCCACCAACAGTGGATGAGAGTACCTTTATTTCACCATATCCCTGCCAACCCAAATTACTCCTACTATTTTTTGGAATGGACCTTTCTCATTGGTGTGAGATGATATTTCATTGTCATCTTGATTTGAATTTTCTTTTTTTTTTTGCAAGACCACATTTTTTTAATATTGAATATAGATCTTAGTTAAATAATGCAGACCATTCATATTTTAGGCACTAAGGTTTACAATATTTTTAATAATAAAAGTTTTATGCTTAAAATGTTCCAACTTTGCATCTTCCACCAAAGTATTAGCCCCCCAACTACCCTTTCAAATATTCTCCCATTAGAGTAAATTAGGCCAAGTTTATTGTTTGTTTGTTTCTTGAAACAATTATGATCAACAGAATCCTTCATAGTTGAATTTGAGACACACAATGAGTCATGACCCTTCTCACCACATGTTGTTTTTTAATGAAACACACTCTTGGACAAATGAATTGGGTATCCTACTATCATTTTCTATAATTTAGGAGTATATTAAAATGCTCTGGCTTTTGAATGTTTTTCTTTTAGAGAAAACATAATTTTTAAGTCAACTTGTTTTTTAATTAATAAAGAATTTGGCCAGAGAAATAGATTGGAGGTAGGTCATTTGCCTTGCATGCAGAAGGATAGTGGTTCAAATCCCAGCATCCCATATGGTCCCCTGAGCCTGCCAGGAGTGATTTCTGAGCATAGAGTCAGGAGTAACCCCTGAGCGCTGCCGGGTGTGACCCAAAAACCAAAAAAAAAAATAATAATAATAAATTAATAAAGAATTGAACTGATTTGAACAGAATAGAATCTCACTTTAAAATCAAACACAATAAAGATGGTCAGCTATGGCAAGTGACCAGGGCAATACTATTTAATAAGAGGACTTCTGTTTACAAAGAGGTTTCACCATGGCCCAACCCTACCTCACAATCACTACCATTTAACTGTCTTGACACTTATCATCCAAGTAAATTTGCTGATGAATAG
>PVKC010042571.1:0-11940 GCA_004027635.1 Crocidura indochinensis | reverse complement strand
GGTATTATTATGGAGTGCTTCCACAAGATCCCTCAAGGCTTATTATGGACCTTTATAGTAGAAGGCTGATTACTTATCTGGTCTTTCTATGCTGATGTTTCTGCTGTTGCTGAGGTTTTCTTGTTTTTGTTTGTGTGTGTGTGTGTGTGTGTGTGTGTGTGTGTGTGTGTGTGTGTGTGTGTGTGTGTGTGTGTGTAGGGCATAATGCATAGTCCGGAGTTTGTGTTGATCCTCTTTCATATGTTTTGGATGCAGCCCTCCGGTATGTGTTGACTATTACCGTGTTTGGAGTTTCTGCCCTGAGTATTAGTTGTATATAAGGTGTATGTTCTAGCTACTTCAGAATAGTGCTATCATTCTGTGTTTATCTTTCGTCTTCTGGCTTACTTCGTTTAACATAATATGTTCTAGGTCCATCCACATTGCTGCACAGTCTGTGATTGTATCATTTCTTACTGCCATGTAGTATTCCATTGTGTATAGATACCACATCTTAATGATCCATTCATCTGTTGTGGGACATCAGGGTTGGTTCCAAAACTTGGCTATTACACTAATTGCTGCTTTGAGTAGTGGTGTGCACATATACTTTGGAATGAATGTCCTTCCATCTTGGGGGTAGATACCTAGGAGAGCAATTTGTGGGTCAAATGGTAGCTCAATTCTGAGTTCTTTGAGCACTCTCCAGACTGTTCTTCATAGCGGTTGGACTAGGGGACATTCCCACCAGCAGTGGATGAGAGTGCCTTTCATTCCGCATCCCCGCCAACATAGATTGTTCCTATTTTTTTTTTATGTGATCCATCCTCACTGGTGTAAGGTGGTACCTCATTGTTATCTTTATTTTGATTTCCCTAATGATGAGCAAAGGTGAGCATATTTTCATGTGTTTGTTGGCCATCTTTCTGTCTTCTTCAGAGAAGTGTCTATTCATTTCATCTTCTCATTTTTTATGGCTTTATTTGGTTTGGGGAGGCTTAGTTTTCAGAGTGTTTTGTATGTTCTGGATATCAGTCCTTTATCTGATATGATGGGTGAAAAGATTTTTTCCCAATCAGTTAACAGTCTTCGTGTGTTAGGTAGGGTTTCTTTTGCCATACAGAAGCTTTTTAGTTTGACATAGTCCCATTTGTTTATATTTGCCACTAGAGTTCTTGCCATTGGTGCTCCATCCTCGAAACCTTATTGATATATAGGTCTTCGTGTGTTCTACCTATTTTGTTTGTTTGTTTGTTTGTTTTGGTTTTTAGGCCACACCCAGTGACGCTCAGGGGTTACTCCTGGCTATGCGCTCAGAAGTCGCTCCTGGCAGGCAGGTGGACCATATGGGAACCGGGGGATCGAACCGTGGTCCGTCCCAGGCAAGGCAGCAGGCACCTTACCTCCTGCGCCACCTCCCGGCTCCCAGTGTTCTACCTATTTTATTCTCTATAAACTTTATCGATTCGGGTCTAATTTCGAGATCTTTGATCCATTTTGAGTTGATTTTTGTATAGGGAGTGAGGTATGGGTCAATTTTTAGTTTCTTACATATGGTTTTCCAGTTATGCCAACACTATTTGTTGAAAAGACTTTCTTTGTCCCATTTCAAGTTCTTGGCTCTTTTGTCAAATATCAGTGGACTGTATATTTGGGGGCTTAATGTCTGGGAATTCTGTTCTTACCCACTGGTCTGAGTCTCTGTTTTTGTACCAGTACCATGCTGTTTTGATCATTATGGCTTTATAGTATAGTTTCAAGTTAGGTAAGGATATGCCACCCAGCTTCCTGTTCTTTAGCATGTGTTTGGCTATCATTGGTCTTTTGTGGTTCCAGATAAATTTTATAATTGATTGTTCTAATTCTTAAAAGAATGATGTATGAAGTTGGATTGGGATAGCATTGAATCTATAGAGTAGTTTGGGTAGGATAGTCATTTTGATTATGTTGATTCTACCTATCCATGAGCATGGGATGTTCTTTCATTTCTCTAGATCTTCTTCAATTTCTTTCTGAAGTGTTTTGAAGTTTGCCTGGTATAAGTCCTTTACTTCCCGTGTAAGGTTGATTCCTAGATACTTGATGTTTTTTGGTACTATTTTAAATGGAGTTGTGTTCTTAATTTCTCTCTCTTCTGCTTCATTATTTGTATAGATAAATGCTACTGTCTTTTGTGTATTTACTTATAATCAGCCACTTTGCTGTATTGATTTATTGTTTCTAGGAGTTTTACTGTGGATTCTTTAGGGTTTTCCATGTATATCATCATGTCATCTGCAAAAAGAGCTACTTTGAGTTCCTCTTTCCCTATTTGAATTCCTTTGATTCCCTTCTCTTGTCTGATTGCTATTGCTAGGACTTCTAGGACTATGTTGAATAAGAGTGGAGAAAGTGGACATCCTTGCCTGGTTCCTGACCTTAGTGGAAATGCTTTCAGTTTTTCACCATTAAGGATAATGTTGGCTGTGGGTTTTTCATAGATTGCTGTAACTATCTTGAGAAAAGTTCCTTCCAGACCTATTTTGCTTAGTGTTTTCAGCATGAATGGGTGTTGGATTTTGTCAAATGCCTTCTCTGCATCGATTGATATGATCATGTGGTTTTTTCTTTTTTTATTATTGATGTGGTTTATGATGTTGATTGTTTTGTGTATGTTGAACCATCCTTGCATCCCTGGGATGAAGTCCACTTGGTCGTGGTGTATAATCTTTTTGACGTATTGCTGTATTCGGTTCACTAATATTTTGTTGAGTATTTTTGTGTCTATGTTCATTAGTGAGATTGGTCTGTAATTTTCTTTCCTGGTGGTATCTTTGCCCTCTTTGGGAATCAGGGTTATATTAGTCTCATAGAAGGAATTGGGAAGGATTCCTGTATTTTTAATGGAGTGGAAGAGCCTATAAATCAGTGGAAGTAATTCTTCTTGGAAAGTTTGATAGAATTCACCCGTAAAACCATCTGGGCCTGGACCTTTGTTCTTGGGAATTTTCCTAATTACTGATTCTATTTCCTCTGAGGCGATTGGCATGTTTAGGCTTTCTAAATCCTCCTTTTGTAATCTTGGAAGCTGGTATTTTTCCAAGAATCTGTCACTTTCTTCTGGGTTCTCTAGCCTCATTGAGTATAGTTGTTCATAATATGCCCTCATGATGTGTTGGATTTCTTGGGGTTCTGTTGTAATCTCTCCCCTTTCATTTGTGATCCTGTTTATTTGGGTGTTTTCCCTCTTTTATTAGTGAGTCTTGCCAGTGGTTTGTCTATCTTGTTTATTCTTTCAAAAAACCAACTCGGTCTCATTGATTTTCTGTATTGTTTTCTTAGTTTCTATGTTGTTTATTTCTGCTCTGGTTTTTATTATTTCCTGACTTCTGGTTGTATTTGGGTTTCTTTGTTGCTGTTGTTCCAGCACCTTAAGGTGGTCCTTTAAGTTGTTAATTTTTTGATTTTCCTCTTTCCTGATATAAGATTGCATTGCTATGAGTTTCCCCCTGATTACTGCTTTTGCTGTGTCCCATAAGTTTTGACAAGTTGTTTCTTCATTGTCATTTGTCTCAAGAAATCTTTTTATTTCCTCCTTGAGTACCTCTTTGACCCAGCTGTTTTTGAGCAGCATGTTGTTTAATCTCCAGGTGTTGGATTTTCTTCATTGCTTCTTTTTACAGTCAATTTTGACCTCTGTTGCATAGTGATCCGACAGAGTGCTTCTTATGATCTTTACCGTTGTGACCTTATGCAGGTTAGATTTGCATCCTAAAGCATGATCTATTCTGGAGAAGGTTCCATGTGGACTTGAGAAGAATGTGTATTCTGCTTTCTGGGGGTGGAGGGCCCTATATAAGTCTATTAGTCCTAGTTCTTCTCGTTTTTCATTTATGGCTCTTATTTCTTTGTTAGTTTTCTGTCTGGTGGATCTGTCCAGTGGTGATAGTGGAGTATTAAGAACTCCTACTATTATCACATTTCCTTTCATATGTTTCTCTATTTTTGCAAGTGGTTGCCGAACATATTTTGCAGGCTCTGCATTAGGTGCGTAGATATTAACCAGTGTTAGCACTTCTTGGTCTAGTGTTCCCCTGATCAGTAAATAGTGACCCTCTTTGTCTCTGATCACTTTCTTGAGGTTGAATGTAATTTGGTCTGATATCAAAATGGCCTTTTTTAATTTCCATTGGCCTGGATAATTTATTTCCATCCTTTTATCCTAAGCCTGTGCCTATCTTGTACTTGTAGGTGTGTTTCTTGTAGGCAGCAAAAATCTGGTTTATGTTTTCTAATCCAGTTCTCTATTACGTGTCATTTAATGGGAGAGTTCAGTCCATTAACGTTTAAGGAGATTATTGACAGAGAGGGCTGTTGTGCATTTTTGTTGTTTGGGGTGGTTTTTGTTACAATCGGGGGTTTGGATTGTGTAATTCATCTCTGAGTAGTTCATTTAGGATCGGTTTTGTTTGCGCAAATAATGCAAGATCATTTTTGTTTGAGAATGATTTTAGTTTACCCTCCCAAGTGAATGAGAGCTTTGCTGGATATTGAACTCTTGGTTGAAAGTTTTCTTCATTCAGTCATCTAAATATGTCATTCCATTGTCTTCTTGCTTGAAATATTTCATAGGGGAGATCTGGTTTGATTCTAATGTTCTTTCCTTTGTATGTGAGTGACTTTTTCCCCCTTATTGCTTTAAGTAAATCACCTTTCTCCTTGTTTCTTGCCATTTGAATTACTATATGTCTTGGGGTTGGTTTGTTAGGGTCTATTTTGTTGGGGATTCTTTTTCACTTCCTGAATTTGCTCAGGTGTATCCTTCCAGAGGGTGGGAAAGTTCTCAGTTATTATTTCTCTTACTAATTGTTCTTCCCCTTTCCCTGTTTCCTCCCCTTTGGTATGCCTACAATTCTTAGATTGTTTCTTTTGTCTTTGTTCATTAAGTACTGGACTTTTACTTCCAGTGCTTTACCTTCAATTTTCTTGTTGGTTTCTTTGCTATCTTTTGCTTGCAGTTTATCTTTGAGTTCTTCTATGTGATTCTCGAGCTGTGCAATTCTGCTCTTTTGGCTTTCTACGGTTTTATGTAATCCCTCTAATTCTCTTTGGATGGAGATTCTCATATTTTGTGCCAAATCTTCTTTTAGTTGGTTGATTTGTTTGTCCAAGGACTTTTTATATTCGCTGGCTAATGTTTCTCTTATTTCCTTTAGTCAGTCTTGCATTACATTCCTCATGGCCACTTTAAGGTCTTCTTCTGTTGGGTCTGTGCGTTTTAGGGGACTTGGAAATTTATTTGGGATTCTTTCCAAATCCCCTGAATTCAGTGTCTTCCTTGATCTCCCCATATTCCTTTGTGTATATTGATGTGGCTTAGTGTGTCATGTCTCCTGTATTCAGGCTACTTTTGCCACCTGTGTGTTGGGGTTGGGTCCCTTCTCTGGAGTGCTGCTCCTCATGGGTATGCTGTTGAGGCCTGACCCATCCCAGGTCCTCCAGTCAAGCCTGATCCTTCACCTCCCTTTCAAGTCAGATAGTGCAGTTTCGTTCCTGACCACCGTTGTCAATGGGCGCCGTTGAGCCTAGATGACTCCCCTCCCCCACTTGGGACTCAGGCTGTGCTTGCTTCTTGAATCTCTGATCACTATTCCCCCTGGCTCTTTGTCCCCCAGGGCTGCCTATGCCACATTGGTGCAAGTTTTTTATCTCTCTCTGGACTCTCTCACAGGGCTCAGGGTCTTTCCTGGGTGCCTGTTACGTGTCACTCCAACAGCCTGCTCATCCCCTTCCCAGAGCCTCCTTCACTGTGTCCCTGAGACTGGGCATTTGTCTCCAGCTCAGCTGCCCGCGTGGCTCCCCCGGCTCCCCTTCCCGCTCACCTGGGTCCCCATCTGAAGAAAAGGCTCGGCCGCCCATGCGGCTCCCCAGCTCTCCTTCCCAGCTCGCCTAGGGTCCTGATCTGGGGACAAGGCTCAGCCGCCTGTGTGACTCCCTGGAGCTCCTTCCCGGCTCACCTGGGGTCCTGATCTGGGCTTAAATAATTTCTTTATTTAAGCACCACTGTTAAAGAAATGTTCTCAAATGGGTTTCAGACATAGAATGTACACCAGTGCAATTTTCCTGCACTAATGTTCCCTATTTTCCTCCCCCTGCCTGTCTCTGGGATGGCATTCAGCCTCTCTCTCTCCCCCCCTCTTCTCTCTCTCTCTCTGTTTCTCTCTCTCTCCCTTTCTCACTCTCTTATTGTCATGTAATTGTCAATGGAGTTAGTGCTCTAGTTGCATATTGGTCTTTGTGGTAATCTTCAAATCATGAGTTAGTCTTCCCAGCCCCTCATATCTATTGTCTCTGGATATTATTGCCATGTCTCTTATTGTTCTTATAGCCCTCAGATGAGTGAGACTATTTTGTGCCTATCCCTCTCCCTCTGACTCATTTTACTCAGCATAATAGCCTCCATGACCATCCATGTATAGGCAAATTTCATGACATCACTTTTTCTATTGGTGTATAATAGTCTATGTGCAGATGTACCACAGTTTCTTTAGCTGTTGTTGGGTACCTGGATTGCTTCCAGATTCTGGCTGTTATAAATAGTGCTACGATGAACATAGGAGTGAGTGCACAGGGCATTTTTTAATTGTGTTTTTATGTTTCTAGATTATATCCCTAGGAGTAGTATTGCTAAATTTTATGGAAGCTCAATTTCCAGCTTTTTTTTTTGAGGATATTCATACTATTTTCCAGAAAGGCTGGACTAGATGGCTTTCACACCAGTGGTTTCTTTCCCACCACATCCATGCCAGTAGTGGTTGTTCTTGTTCTTTGTGATGTGTACTTGTCTCTGTGGTGTGAGATAATACCTCATTGTTGTTATGATTTGCATCCTTCTGATGGTTAATGAAGTGGAGCATTTTCTCAGATGCCTTCTCTGAGGAAATGTCTGTTCATTTCTTTTCCCCATTTGTTGATTGGCTTAGTTTTTTTTTCTTATTAAGTTCTGTCAGTACCTCGAATATCTTAGATTTAAGCCCCTTATCAAATGTGTATTGGGTGAATAGTTTCTCTCATTCCATGGGTAGCCTCTTTGTCCTAGTCATTGTTTCCTCTGAAGTGCAAAATATTGTTATGTTTTACACCTTATAATTTATTTTCTTGTTTGTTTTGGTTTGGTTTTGGGCTCACACCTGGCTGCGCTCAGGGATTACTTCTGGCTCTAAACTCAGAAATCGCTCCTGGCAGGCACAGAGGAGCATACGGGATGCCAAGATTCGAACCACCATCCTTCTGCATGCAAGGCAAACACTTTACCTCTATGCTATCTCTCCGGCCTCTTATATTTTAAAAATATACACCTAATATTTTAAAAATAGATTTACCTTATTGTTCCATGTAATTTGTAAGCTGGAAAAATTTTAGTGCAACTCTTTAATTGTGTGGAGAGAAATTCTACTCTAGGTTTAATAAGTCCTAGAGTGAGAGAACTCGTAATTTATTGCATTCAGTACTGTTCATTTTAATGTACAATCCCTGACACTTAATGAATATGCAGAAGACTTTTTAGAATGAACATATATTTAAGTTCAGGTAATTGCAAAATTATAATTATGAATCAAACTTAGGTTCCTTAGCTACTTGGACAGATATGCTTCAAATAATTTTAGTATCATTTAAATAATAGTATCATTAAAATAAATAAATAGTAAAATAAATAAAGAGTATTAATAAAATAATAGTATCATTAAAATAATTCTTTTGCAAACTTGTTCTCTAACAAGGTTGAGAAGAAACAAAGGCAGTGGTCATTTGTCTACTGTACCTTTTGCCCTGTAGTAGGCATCAAAGATAGCAAAATATACAATATGCTTACTGGTATGAATCTTAAAGTCTAATGGAAAAAAATAACAAACAATTTAATGAATTTTTAGTGCAATATATTCTCTTAAATAAATTGACAGCTAAACTGCCAAGATATCGAAAACAATTTTTTGAAATATAATAAACTTTAAAGAGTGAATAGTTTGGTGGTGGAGATATGTAGTACAATAAGAAAAATGCTTTCCTTGCATTAAACTGATTCAAGTTAGATTCCTGCTGCACCAAGTAGTTTCCCAGCCCCTCCAGGAGTTATCCCTAAGAAGCAGAGTAAAGAGTAAGCCCTGATCACTGTCAGATGTGGCTCAAAGAACAAAATCAACAACAACAACAACAAAAGAACAGATAGGTCTCATTTATTTAGATCCTGAGAAAAGAACTTTTATATAAAATAAATAAATGTAGCATCAGCATTCTAAGGTAAATGGGTGGGGAATGAGTGGTAAAATAATAATAATTATGTGTATTTTGGTCAAAAACAAGGTCTCTAAGGATAATTAATACTGAACTTTAGATGTTTTAATTACACCCTAAAATTATAGAAATTTGTTATCTTCAAAGCCAATATTCAGTGTTAGAGCAAATATTCACCCTACAACTAGTTGGAATTTACCAAGCCTTTATGTGTTTTTTACATACCACAGGACCCAATTTTAATATTGTTTAAAGAGATATTGAGGTATAAATTTAAAATATATGTGAAAAGACTTTGTATCTTACCTTATATCTCATTTAAATTGTTGTTGCTTTATTGTTGATAAGGTTTACTTAATGACAGTGATAAATCAATTAAAGATACCATATTATTCCTTAGAATGTCATTAGAAGTATCAATATCATATAATAATTTATATTTTAAGATAGATTTGATTCTTGCTTGAGAGATTTATTAGACATGTTTTTAGCCAACATGATGTCAATGTATGATGTTTTATATTAGGTCTTCATTTTCTCATTTGTAGGATGGGCACAATCTTACTGATCCTTGTAGCATTTTTAGGGGTTACATTTATATCCAAATTAACATTACCAGAAGTTTCTAGTACATACTACGTTCTTACTGCTAGTAACTACTATTGCCACCATCACCACCCTTCTACTCTTAATACTACTTAGGACTGTTCTCAAATTTAATCCATATACTCAAACTTATATCAATCAACTATGTAAAATGAAAAGAACTATAAAATGGATGCCTTTGTTTCCACATAAAAGTTCTTGAATGCAAAGGACATGACAACTCAGAATTAGGAGAGAGATAATTAGCCTTTGGAAAAGAACTTTAGTCAAGATAGTATGAGGCACAGATGCTGACATTTTGCAAGAATGTTCTGGGCACATTTCAATCTTTGTTGATGCTATGAGAAAGTCCTGACCTTATATTCTTCTATGATTCATAGTGCCTGAAGGGCAAATTTCTGTTATATGCTCCAAACTCAACAACTGAGTTAAAGAAAAAGAAACCTTTTTCTCTAGCAGGTATTGTGCTTGCTTTGCAAGATGGCTGATGTAGGTTCATTCCCCGCCATCCTATAAGCTCCCTCAGTACTGTCAGGAGACATCCCTGAGCACAGAGCCAGGAGTAAGCCTTGAGCACTACTGGGTGCGGTCCCAAACAAAAAGAAGAAAGAATCTTCTTGAATAATTGCAGATCTCTCTCTAGTTGACATAAAGGAAAAGGTATTTATTGTAACATCTATACCCTGTCACAGTGAGATTAAACCCTGTATTTATTGCGCCAAGGGAATTCCCGTTCTAATTTCCCTACTATTTACTGTGAGTATGCAAAAGAAGGAGGAGGAGGAAAAAGAGAAAGAGGAGGAGGAGGAGGAGGAAGAAGAAGAAGAAGAAGAAGAAGAAGAAGAAGAAGAAGAAGAAGAAGAAGAAGAAGAAGAAGAAGAAGAAGAAAAAGAAGAAGAAGAGAAAAAAAGAAGAAAAGAAGAAGGAGAAGAAGGAGAAGAAAAGGAGAAGGAAGAGAAGCAGGAGAAGAAGAAGAAGAAGAAAAGAAGGAGAAGAGGAAGAGGAGGAGGTGGGGAATAAGAAGGAAACACAAACCTTTTTTTATGAAGTTGCTGTTCTGTGTTGTTTTTTATTTTTTATTTTTCCCGTAGCTGGTGGTTTTGGTTTTTGGATTATTCTTTTTTTTTATTCTTTCTGTACTTTTGTTGTTACTCCCTTATTGTTTTTTGTTTTGTTTTGTTACCTTTTTCTTCTTTTTTCCTTTCCTTTTTCTACATGAATATTTATAACACCTACACTTACTCCTCCTAGTTTTTCTCTTTTTTATTTGCTTTTCTCTTCCACCCAATGGTACCAAGACCAGACAGTTATATGTTCTTTTGGTGGAAATAAAAAGTGATCCAAAGTTAACTACAACCGAATCGATACCCAATCTACAACAAGCTGTACAAGTGGGGAACAGTTCCACTAGCATTATGGGGGGTAAAGGAGGGAGCTGTAGGATGCATGCTGGGAACAGGAATGGAGGACAACACTAATGGTGAGAATGTCCCTCATTTATTGTCAGTATGTGCCTTAAATATTACTGTGAAAGATTTGTAATTTACTTTTTATACAATAAAAATTTTTAATTTTATATAAACATGCATCTATCAGACAAGTGTCTTCTCAGACATAATCACGTCCAATGGAATTAGATGAAGATGAAGATGTGTGCTGTAGACATTTTCAAAGCATTCTGCTCCTTTCCAGTAAACCCTATGTGGCTCATGTCAATAGCTCAATTCTACTTACCAAGCTGTGATTTCTCAGCAAGACTGCATTTCAGTCAGTATCTTCCTTTTACAGTTAAAATGCTACCACCTTATATTCTTTCTCTTTCATAAAACTGTGTTTTTAAGGCTTTAACCTGCTGAGCCTCAAAACAAATATTTTGCTTTGAAGGTTAGAAATGAATATTTTTGTAATGGAAAAAAGCTATTTTATCTCTTAATCTTTTAGCAGGAGTATGCTTATGCATTGTAGTTACCTAAAAGTTAATCTGTGTCTCTGGCCACACACAAACATGACCAAGAATCTAGAATAGAGAGAGAGAGAGAACAAAAGAGAAAAGTCAGATATTGTTTTCAAAGTCTATTGACAATTTTAATGTTTAATCTCTTGATCTTCCTTGGATAACACATCATAAAAACTGATTGATCTAAAGGACTCTTGGTTATTAAGTTCTTAGTGTTTACAATCCCTTTTTCCATATTAATAAAGAAAAAAAATCAACTAGTCTTATGGTATTTTAGTTGATTATTTCAGTAACTGCATCAGATTTTTCTCAAGAAAGCAGAATTGATCCCAAACACCTCAGGATCCCAAAAGCACAATTAATAGTTTCTTCTCAACTTAGAGATACTTGCCCCCCTCTCTCGGCACCACAATGTGATCCAACTGCCCCCCAAAATAAAAATGTTTAGAAAAAGTAAAATTTACCTGTGTTCTACTTGTTTGGGCTCCGAATAAATAATCAAAAATTTTCTTTTGGATAACCTTTATATATCAATTGTCATTTGAGTATAATACATTAAATAAAAGGAAGAAATGAAAAGACTAAAATGCAGGTTTCAACTCTTAAAAAGACCCTAGAGAGTGACCTCTGGTCTTAATTTTCAGTAGGATTTTAAACTTTAATGTGCCCTAAAAGAACATGAGCATTGTACTCAAATGTAGACTATAATTCAGTTAGTAAGCCAAAGCCAGTTCTGATAATAAGCTCCCCAATGAAGTTGGGGTTAGTCTCCTGCATCACAATTTGAGTAGTGAGGTTTTTAAAGATTTTGTGAATTCAGTATGCTGTTATGAATAGTCCAAGTCAGCTCAATTTCTTCCTATTCTTTTAACATTTCTCACCTGTTCTAACTCATATCCTATCTTCAAAGATATTTAGACATAGTTCATTCCTATTAGACCAGTAGGTCCAATAAAAGCAATTAAGTTCCATGTTAAAGCAACACAACATATGCTTCAAATATCATCATTGGAAATAATATTACTATTCCCAAAAACTAAAATAAAATGACATCAATTTTAAAAAGTTAAAGATTTCTCCACTATTGTCCCCAGATTGCCACCTATGTTGAAGCCTGCCCCTCTTTG
>PVKC010042570.1:0-11945 GCA_004027635.1 Crocidura indochinensis | reverse complement strand
AATTTATAATTATATAAAAGACATCCACAGAGACCTGACTAGTGTGGGCTTTTATAATTTTTAAAGGATTAAGAAATCAAAGCTTAAGTATATGATAATAAATTTTAATGATACAAACTGTTGCCTACCTTGGGATGAAACAATACTTCACACTGGGTAACTTCAGCTGAATTTTTTCTCTCAGTCTGGAAGATAAACATTCAAGATCAGGGTGAGGAGGGTCCTTTGGTTGGTTTGTAAACAGTAGCCTACATGCTGTGTAGAGAGAGAAAAATGTACATGAAGAGAGAATGAACTACAATTCTGTGTAGAGAAAACATGCACATGAAGAGAATGCGCTCCAATTTCTTCTTCCTTATAATGAAACAAATCCCATCACAGAAGCTACACTCCTTGACTTCATCTAATCCTAACCAAACCCAATGACTTCTCCTCAATAATAATCACAGTGGAGTTAGTTAGGGCCTCAATGGATAAAAAAAAAATACTTACACTTAACAATATCAACAATAACATCAACTAAGAATTTATTGACTGCTAATGATGGGCCAATCACCTTTTTTTTTGTGTGTGTGGTTTTTGGGTCACACCCGGCAGTGCTCAGGGGTTACTCCTGGCTCCATGCTCAGAAATTGCTCCTGGCAGGCACGGGGGACCATATGGGGCACCGGGATTCAAACCGATGACCTTTTGCATGAAAGGTAAACGCCTTAACTCCATGCTATCTCCCGGGCCCCGGGCCAATCACTTTTAAGTGCTCCTGTGAATGAGTTCATTTCATCCTGGATAAGGTGACTACCATCAGCACATTTTTGCTGAAAAGGCAACCATTGCTCAGAGATCAGGTCCAGGAGTAGAGTGACTAAAGATTCAATTTTCTTTTAGGCTGCAAATTGTAAATAGCTAGACTGAGCTATCAGTCTTTATCTGATAGTCTTTATCAGATAAAACATTGGATTCATGTGTGGACTATCAGCATTATTCAGAAGATGAATAAGATTGAGTTTAAAAACTAAACAAGTTTTCTACATTAATTTCAAACCAATTAAATTAAAACAAAATCTACTAGTCACAATTAAATGAAAGTCAATCAGATATTAAACTGCTCAAGAAACTAGCCGTGGGTAGCCCTTAGCCAGGTTTTTATGTGTATAAGGGGGATGCTAAGAAGTAAATCTTTTATCAGCACAGATATGATTGAATTATTAATAATAGTGTGCAGACTACTAAGAAACCAGAGTCTGGAGACATTTAAATCTCTTCTAATTGAAAGATTCAGTCAACTGGAAAAGACCCTTTCCTCAAGATATGTCAGTGTTGTGACACAAAGCACATGTGGGGGTTGCAATGTCATGGCAGCTGAAAGTGGACCTTTGGCAAATTTAATCTGCAAATGGGCTCCTACTTAAGACAGCTAATGTCTTCTCTTATTAAGGACACTTCCTTCTTTACTTCCAAAAGCCTGTATAAAAAAGTATTACATTCCAAGACATTATACAGATTGTCTAACTGACCTGAAGATTATGGATGCAAATAAGCCAAATTCTTAAAGGATTTCTGACCTCTTACGAGGAGAGTAATACATGCATAATTCTAAAGAAAATGTTCCCAGTCCAACAGGATAAAGGAAAAGTCACATTGCCCATCATTGACGTATTTTGAAGTTGGAATAAAAATGTCCAGAAATACAGATACGATGCTTGCTACTTCAAACTCTTTCCTCTAGTTCTTACAATTTACGGAGTATCACACTCTAGGATATAGGTTAGTTCCTCATGGGACACCAAATCATATAGCTTCATATCTCTGGCTAATTGCTGAAATCATGGGTGGTTAGAAACAGCTGATGACACTGACCCAGTTGCTTTTTGTGACTGATCCTTTGACTCCCAGGGGACCCTTCTTCCATTGCAATGCAACTTCTCCAGGCCATCTGGGATTTTCTTTCTTTTTCTCTACCTTTTTTATTTTGGAGGGGGTGATGAGGACTCTGGGTGGTGACCATTATTAGAAGTAGTTCTAAAGGCTCTTTAAAGCAAGCCTTCAGAAGTTAACTGGAGTTTGATTCTGCAGACCATTGAAATAAACCACAGAGGTGGCTACTTGTGCTCCTGGGAAATTCTTTCACTCTCTAACCTATAGTCTTTTTTATGCTTTATTACATTTATTTATTTATTTATTTATTTTTGTTTTAATTTGGAGCCATATCTGTCAGTACTCAGGGCTTACTCCTGAAACTGTTTTCAAAGATCACTACTGATTGCGCTTAGGAGACCATGTGCAGTATTGAGGATCAAACATATTGTGTGAGCCTTGCTATTTTTCATCTTTTTTTAATTAAATAATCTCTTTATTTAAACATCATGATTACAAACATATTTGTAGTTGGGTAATCTTTTCTGCTGCAAACTAGGGGCCATCAGTGAGACCTCAGTGGGCAGAGCACTTGAAACTTAGTGTATGCTGAAAGAAAAGGCTGACCATTCTTTATTAATCTGTCTAAATATAAAATGAATATCTATGTTCAGATGTTCTAGCAGACTTTTGAAAAATATATAAATCTATAGAGAGAAGTACTTATATTAAATTTCTACGGACTCACAAGTAAAAATAAGTGGACATATGTCCTTGATAAGCCCTGCTGTGCCACT
This sequence comes from Crocidura indochinensis, assembly GCA_004027635.1. Lineage (NCBI taxonomy): Eukaryota > Metazoa > Chordata > Mammalia > Eulipotyphla > Soricidae > Crocidura > Crocidura indochinensis. The sequence continues at coordinate 9,294 of PVKC010042570.1, read as the reverse complement.
CCTATAAGTTTATTTCCTCTTCCACACATGTACTTGGTTTTACTTAATTTTTGGAGAACTGACAGGGTTTGGGAGCAGCTAGCAGTACAGAACGAGTTGGGGAGAAGAGGGCATGTAGAGCATGAGGCTTAGACTTTGGGTCTCAAACATGCAAGATATATGCTCTACCCCTCTAATCAAAATCCCAGTACATATATAGTTTGAATCACTTTAATCTGTAATCAGTATGAAAATATTAATGTGCATTTGACATCTTTTAAAACTAGCTCTTTGCAACCTGATAGTTAACATCTTTACAGGCTATTGCAATTTAGATAATTTTTGTCAGAAATGTGAGTTTATTTTAGGTTTTATAAGCTCACAGTTGAGAGGTTGGAGAGATAAAACAATGGCGGGGCATTTGCCTTTCATTCAGACAGCCTATGTTCAACTCTGGTACCTTATATGGATCCCTGACCCCCCACCAGAAGTGATTCCTAATCATAGAACCTAGAGTAAGCCATGAACACTGCCAGATGTGGCAAAAAATAAATAACAATTGTGGCTGAGCAGTGGCATAAACGGTAAGACATCTGCTTTGCCTGTGCTAGCCTAGGACGAACTGCTGTTCAATCTCCTGGCGTCCCATATGACCCCCCAAGGTAGGAGCCATTTCTGAGTGCATAGTCAGGAGTAACCCCTGCACATCACTGGGTTTGGCTCAAAACCCAAACAACAATAAATAAATAAATAAATAAATAAATAAATAAATAAATAACAACTGAATAGATTAAATGCCCCAAATTTCCAAATATTAAGTATATTTCATGTCTACTTACCTTAAATTAAATTGTGTACAATTTAAAAAATTCAAATTCTTCAGTCATAAAAGTTACATGCCAAGTGCTCAGTTTCCATATGTGGGTTACCATATTGGAAAAACTGAGAACATTTCCATCACCCAGAAAAGTTACCTTCTGCTCTTTTTAAATCAGCACTCTCGTACCACCTTTTGGCACTGCAATCATGAATCTTGGCACTTCTCACTATAATTTGACCTTCTCTAAAATGTCATATAAATGGAATCATGATGGATAGAACATTTTGTTTTTGCCTTTTTTAAATTACAATGTAGATTTTGAGATGTATTGATAATTCTTGTTAGGGTTACTATAAGTAAAGCTGCTACATATATTCAAATACAAATATTTGTGTGGGCATACATTTTTGCTTCCCTGAATAAATTTCTAGAAGTTTATGTAATTGTCTATATATCACTTCATATGAGACTACCACATATTTTCCAGTGTAGCATTTTTCACTCCCAGTATGAGAGCTCTGTTATTCTACATTTTTACCATCATTCTATAGTCAGTTCTTGAGATTTTAGAGGATATCTAATGATTCTCATTATGGTTTCAATTTATAGTTCCCTAATTTGAAATTTTTTGAATGTATTTAATTGCTATTTATATATTTTCCTTATAAAGTGTCAACTCTTTTAAAACTTTTTTTCAGATTATCTTTGTAATTGAGTTGGATGAGGGTTTTTTGTTTGCTTTTTGGATTTTTTTTTTTTTGGGTCACACCCGGCAGTGCTCAGGGGTTACTCCTGGCTCCATGCTCAGAAATTGCTCCTGACAGGCACGGGGGACCATATGGGGCACCGGGATTCGAACTGATGACCCTCTGCATGAAAGGCAAACGCTTTACCTCCATGCTATCTCCTGGGCCCCTTGTTTTTGTTTTTTAAAAAGCGTGTTCTTTGCTAAATATATCTAGGTTATGTATTCTCCCAGTCTTAACTTAGGTGTGACTTAAAAAAATCTGGTTTTCATGTTATGTTATTTTCTGATACATTGTTGACTGTCATGGCCTGTGTGATTTTCTGTCCAACATCCATGCAGTCATTTGGATTATTGGCACCTTTGCTTCTCCTAGCATGTTCTCAAAATGTTTTTCTCTCAAGAAGCTAATGGCCCTTCTAATAGGATCTCACCTTACATTGAATTTGCAAGATTTCAAGTAGATAAGTTTTAGATAAGATCCTCATGAAACTACATTAATTAATCTGAAGTCCCTAGATTTCCAAGGTATTTTGAATTTTCTAGATTATTCATTAGAACTTGATTGTGAGACAAGCACAGTCTAAACTGTTCTTTCTTGTACTTATATGTCAAAATGGTCTTCGTAAACCTGATCAGAGACAGAGGCAACAACTGGTCTGTCTTTCTAATAATCCACTTTCTGCCACATTATTCAGATTTTAACTTTTTCATAATGATTTTCTCACACAATCAACTTCCTTATGGAAGAAATGTCAAGATTTCAGTCTTCTAGTCAGTGATGCCTAAAAGTAATTAGTCAAGTAGTTTTCCACTCTTTGCCTCAAATATTAGACTCAGATGTGTGCAATTACAAGTTATAAAAATATGATTTGAAACTAAAAACAATTAACAATGTTCTCTTTCTGGTTCTGTTTTCTCCATAAGTTGGGTGTACAGAGAGTCTTCTCTGTTGAAAGACATGTATAAGAAAGCTTGAGAGAACTACTCGTCATTCTACCAACTAGTGTCTTATGACACTTAGTTCTTACTATGTCAGGAAGTCCATATTGCAAAGAAAAGATATAAATAGAGAACAGACTTAGAAAATTATAATTTAAACCATTATATTGTTGATGATGGTATTGAATGAATTTATTATTCTAGTCATTCTTTAGGCCAAATCTGCCTCAAGTGTAATGCTTTTATAATACTATAAGGTTGATCTGATAAAGAGTTTTGCCTTTAAGAAAACAGGATTCTGCCAGATACCCAAATTATAACAATCTGAACTTAAAATGGGTCTTTTAGTTATACTGACAGACCACGGGTGGGGCAAAAAGAGGTGGTATAGGATGCACTCTGGGAACATTAGTGGAGGGATTTTGACACTCAGGGTGGGATTGGCCTTAATTCATTGTGTGTCTGAAATCCAACTATAAAGAACTTTGTAAATTACAATGGTTTCAATAAAATAAAATTAAAAAATAAGGAAAAAGAAAACAAAATTTTGAGGTCAAAAATTTTTAAGTAATAGAGTACTTAACCCTTGATCAATTTTATTTAAAAACATGTATTATTAAAAAAACATTATTTTATTATATTTTTGAGTAGGGTTCCGAAGTAGTGCCCAAAAACTCAAGGGCCCTTCCTGAAAATTCTTGGCCAACAGAAGTTGGAAGGTTCAATGTGAGAACCTAAGGGTGAAGTGCAACTTGAGACGTGTAGTGTCATGAATTACCTCAGTTAACCTGGTGGTGCTTGGGGTCCTTCAGGGCTGCCCTGGCAACACTGGAGGCATTGGGAACTTTGTGCTGCCATGGATAGAAAGGGACTCATTCATGTGAGGCATGTTCTTGAAACTTTGCACTACCTCTCCAGTCTCTAAAAGCATATATCCTTTTTAAATTCTTTTTTTTTGTTGTTGTTGTTTTTGTTTTTCGGGCTACACCCGTTTGATGCTCAGGGGTTACTCCTGGCTAAGCGCTCAAAAATTACCCCTGGCTTGGGAGGACCATATGGGATGCTGGGGGATCGAACCGCGGTCCTTCCTTGGCTAGCGCTTGCAAGGAGACACCTTATCTCTAGCGCCACCTCGCCGACCCTGCATATATCCTTTTTTAAAATATATATATTTATTTAAGCACCATGATTACAAGCATGTTTGTAGTTAGGTTTAGTCATAAACAGAACACCCCCTTTTACCAGTGCAACATTCCTACCACCAATGCCCCCTCCCACACCCCTGCCTGTATTCAGGCAAGCATTTTACTTCTCTCATTCTTTAACATTGTCATGCTAGTTGTTAGTGTAGTTATTTCTTTAACAGCGTTCACCACTCTTTGTGGTGAGCTTCAAATTGTGAGTCAGTTCTTCCAGCCCTTAACTCTATTGTCTCTGGGCCTTATTACAGTGATGTCTTTAATTTTTCTTAAAACCCATAGATAAGTGAGACTATTCTGTGCCTATCTCTCTAACTTATTTCACTCAAAATGATAGATTCCATATACATCCACATATAGGAAAATTTCATGACTTCAACTCTCCATAGTATATGTATATAGTACATAGTGTATATGTACCAGAGTTTCTTTAGCCATTCATCTTTTGAAGGGAATCCTGGCTGTTTCCAGAATCTGGCTATTGTAAATAGTGCTGCAATAAATATAGGTGTGAGGAAGGGAATTTTGAATTGTATTTGTGCGTTCCTAGGGTATATCTGTAGGAGTGGAATAGCTGGATCATCTGGGAGTTTAATTTCCAGTCTTTTTTTTTTTGTGGTTTTTGGGTCACACCAGGCAGTGCTCAGTGGTTACTCCTGGCTCCATGCTCAGAAATTGCTCCTGGCAAGCACGGGGGACCATATGGGCACCGGGATTCGAACCGATGACCTTTTGCATGAAAGGCAAACGCCTTACCTCCATGCTATCTCCCGGGCCCTAATTTCCAGTCTTTTAAGGAATATATATATTGTTTTTCATAAAGGCTGGATTAGAATTATGAGTCTCCGAGTATTTGATCTGCCAACTTGAAAAAGTATTGAGGATCCAGGTAGAAAGCTCAAGTGATGGAGGACTTGCTTTGCATGCATGAGGCCTTGAGTTGACACCTTATTGAGTTGGCACCTCATGGCCTTGCATCTCAACCTTAAGCTCTTAAGCTCTCCCAGCTTGAACACTACTAGGCAGCCTCTTTGATAAATTAAAATAAATTGATAAAATAAAAATTATCAAGAATACTTCAAAGTAATTTATGTGTATAATATTTCTCGACTTATTTTATTAGCAAGTAAGCAAATGTTTAGAAATTGTGATTAATTCATAATAACAAACTGATTATATGTTAGCATTATATAATGTTTTAGTGATGAGTTATTATATTTTCCAAATATTTGTGGCAGGAAATATGCACTCATGAAGGGTGTTGTTGTACATTGTTTGATTGAAAAATCAATCATGAACAACTTTGTAACCATGAAAAACTCAACTGTATATTACAAACAACCTCATAACCATGGTGTTTAAATAAAGTATTTTTAAAATGCAGGGTAACATTGCTCAATATGCTTTTGTAAATATCTTCATAACTTGTTTAGCACAGACCATTGATTTTTTATATATATGCTCTGTTTTATTCAAGTATAAATCAGACATCATGTGGCTTCTAGTAGAAAGCTCCACTGTCCATGCACAAGACAACAAAAGTGAAAAGGTAAATAATACTTTCCTATTTTGAAAATAGCTTTGATCTGTGGATCTCCTAACCCTAAGGATTCAAAGATCTTTAGAGGTACCCAGACGTAATTTGAGAATTACTACATTAGGATAATTACAAATATATTGATTCCAGTGTAGCAAAAATCTATTATGTATAGAGAAGTGAGCAGCAAATCAGAAAGTGTAGAGTATGACCAGCTCATGAGCAGGCAATTACCAAGTTAAGGAGTTTTGATATTGTCCTGAAAGCTTTCAATGTGATCAGACATTTGTCTGAGGAAAATTAGTTTGTCGATAAAGTGGATGGGATGGATTGAATTGAGGAAAAAGAAAAGGTAACCAGTAGGAACACTATAAAGAGGCATTAGACCACCGTGTGTCTGAAACCAGATCCTTTAAGACGTTTTTAAAATAAATAAATAAATAAAAACTCATGTATATAAAGCACAGAAAAAAGTTTATTCTAATTGTTAATTAAAAATAGTTATAGTTAACTATATTAATATAAAGTGCATAATAATAAAGCCTGAAAGAAGCATAAGGGAGATTTTGTAATAAAATGCATGAATGTTTTGGTTTTTTGCTTTTTGTTTTTGGACCACACCCAGTGACGCTCGGGTTACTCCTGGCTATGCGCTCAGAAGTCGCTCCTGGCAGGCACGGGGGACCATATGGGAAACAGGGGGATCGAACCATGGTCCGTCCAAGGCTAGCTCAGGCAAGGCAGGCACCTTACCTCCAGCGCCACCGCCCGGCCCCCTCATGAATGTTGCTGTAATTAAAAGTCCTGGATGGTGGGGCCCAGGAGATAGCATGGAGGTAAGGTGTTTGCCTTTCATGCAAAAGGTCATCGGTTCGAATCCCGGTGCCCCATATGGTCCCCCGTGCCTGTCAGGAGCAATTTCTGAGCATGGAGCCAGGAGTAACCCCTGAGCACTGCCGGGTGTGACCCCCCCCCCAAAAAAAAAGTCCTGGATGGTGATGGATGATGGTGAGATGGATGGAAAGGCTTTCTCCTCCAGCCCAGGCCACATGTCTGCAACCCCCTTCAGCCAGCTGGTCTGCAACTTCAGAATAGTGACGAAAAAAAGACTCACAGGCAGTCAGATTTCAGGACAAATCAGCTTTATTCAAGCTCTGGCCAACATGTATGGCTCCTAAGCTTTAAAACCTTTCAAGCCATCTCCATTATTGACCCTGCATTCAACCTCTTTCAGACATCTCTCCTCCTGTTGCTTCCTTCTCCATCTCCCGTTAAATGCTTCCATTAATCCCCAAATCCTTTTCCTGCCCCTGAGGTAACCTCTTGATACCTCTCAAAGACCCCTCCCAGAAATGGGCAGGTCTTACCATCAGGTAAGGTTATGCAGAAGATGGTGATGGGGTGACAAATGTCATTGCTCATTGAATGCGGGGATGAAAAAATGAAAATGTGAAGATTTGTGGGAAGAAGATGGTGTGTAAATCTGTGGGTTTTGAAATGAGTTGAAATATGTGGACATTACTGTCAGCTACAGTTCAAAACCTATGTATCTATAAGCACCTTTTGCATCAATAGATTGGTAAATATGAGGCAAATGGTGTGAACATTGGTGGAGGGAAGTGGACACTGGTGAAGGGCTTGGTGTTGAGACTTTGTATGCTTGAAGCCCAATAAAAAATAATTTTACACAAATAACATATTAATAAAATAGCTTGTGACTCATTTTGTGAAAAAAATCTTCAAATATATGTATCCATGTATCAGTTGGAATACTAATCTCTGAAACTTGCCAAGGTAGAAAGAATGACATGTTCTTTTAAAAATGTTCTTTTAAAAACAGCTTACACAGTGTCTCCAAGTCTCAGTGATGAATGACCCTTTTCTATACCACAGTATTTTCATATTATTTTTATATAAAATGTTTATTTAAGCACCATGATTTCAAGCCTGATTGTAGTTGGGTTTCAGTCATAACCTCAACACCCCCCTTTACCAGTGCAATATTCTGCCTTTGAAATTCCAGGGACAGACATATGCCAGAAGAACAAGTGTACGTATTTCACTTATTTGTGACTCAATGAGTTGGCCTACTAATAGATATCACTGTGAATGATGAACATAATATTTCTCTTTAAGAGAAATAGTAAAGGGGCCTGGGAGATAGCATGGAGGTAAGGCGTTTGCCTTTCATGCAAAAGGTCATCGGTTCGAATCCCGGTGCCCATATGGTCCCCCGTGCCTGCCAGGAGCAATTTCTAAGCATGGAGCCAGGAGTAACCCCTGAGCACTGCCGGGTGTGACTCAAACCCCCCCCCAAAAAAAAGAGAGAGAGAGAAATAGTAAAATGTACAGAAACCAAAAATGACATGACTCAATAATTGTAGGCTCCCCAGAGATTCAGTCACTTCAATAACAGTACAAAATTATTTTGAGGGAGCAGTCTGATAGTGTGTTCAGTACATATTCCTGACTTTGTGTTCAAGGATCACTTCTGGCTGGAATTGGGCAAACAAGGGGATTGATCCCTGGTCAGTAGCATGCAAGGTGCTTTAACCTTGTACTATCTTTCAGGTAGACATTGCATAAAACTCATATTTGAACATTTCTCTATATTTCAATAGAAAAATGTTTGAAACTATTCCTTTATTCATTTTTAGGTATCAATGATGAAGAGAAAATACCTCTGAGAACCTGAAAGTTGCTACCATATATAAATGGCCCCTTTCTTCCAGGAAACTTTTAGGTTCTTTATCTTGATGTTATAAACATTACTAACATTTTTTTCCACATCTCCTCCAGCTTTTGACTGTCTGCTAATATAATGTAATGTAAGGTGGGGATGGCACTAAAATGATGTAGGGAGGTTGTAGTTGACTCAGGTATAAATCTGGGGTGCTTTCTGTGGATTGACTTAAAGAAAGTAGATTTCTAAAGGGACACATTGATTTCCTTTTAAGTGGAGTGGTAGGCCAGATAAGTTTGAAACCCTCAAGATCTTATGATGCTCAGCCTAATTTGAGAATCATTTGATCAGGTCATGTAATGAATATGAATAGAACTTTTGAAGCACCAATGTCATTGGAGAAAGTGCAGGCAGGGAAATGGCCTCATACTGAAGGCCCTAATAGCTGCAGCACCCTGCACTGGTCTCCCACTCTAATACCTTAGTCTATCCAGATTGACTTAATTGGTTTCCATCTAAGAGAAAAGCCATTTTTGAAACGGCTGTAGGTATTTTCCTTATAGAGATCTATGAGTTTTATTTATCTTGGATATATATTTGTTGGATAAGTGGTAGACAAATAATTTTTCCCAATCTGTGAGCTGTTTTTGTATTCTGGCCATTGTTTTACTTATCAGTTGTAAGAAAAGATAAAGCATGCAATTTACTTCATTGTGGATGGATCTGAAGATTATTGTGCTGATGAAATAAGTCAGAGGGAAAGGAGCAGACTCGGCATGACTTCTCTCATGTGCGATATAAGATACTTTGTAGGTGAAAATTGAGTGTTCATAGGCAATAGAAAGAAAAAATAGTACTAATCTTCAGGAGGAAGCTGGCCATGAGAGAGGAGGTTTGAGGGGATGAATCAGGAAAGGAGCACTTCGACAATGGGGAAAGAGGAGAGTGCCAGCACAGAACCAGGTTTGGGTCAAAGAAGCTGGGAGCATGGGTGGTGGCCAGTTGAATATGGTGAAGGGATTGGTGTTGGAATAATGTATGCCTGAGACTCAATCATAAATATTTTCGTAACATTGTAATTCATGATGATTCCATTACAAAATAAAGAAAATAGGGGCTGGGGAGGTGGCGGTGGCACTAGAGGTAAGGCATCTGCCCTGCAAGCGCTAGCCTAGGACAGACCGGGATCCCCCGGCGTCCCATATGGTCCCCCAAGTCAGGAGTGATTTCTGAGTGCATAGCCAGGAGTAAGCCCTGAGCGTCACCAGCTGTGGCCCTAAAAAAAGAAAAGAAAAGAGAAGGATGGAAGGAAGGAAGGAAGGAAGGAAGGAAGGAAGGAAGGAAGGAAGGAAGGAAGGAAGAAAGGAAGGAAGGAAGGAAGGAGGGAAG
>PVKC010042569.1:0-11945 GCA_004027635.1 Crocidura indochinensis | reverse complement strand
CCCTTCTTCCTTCCCTCTCTCCTTCCCTCCCTCTCTTCCTTTCTTCCCTCCCTCCTTCCTTACTCTCTTTTCCTCCTCTCCCTTCTTTCTTCCTTTCTCCTTCTCTTTTTCTTCCTCCATCTCTTCCTTTCTTTCTTCCTCATTCTTTTTCCCTTCCCTCCCCTTCCCTTCTTCTTCCCCTTCCCTTTTGCTTTCCCTTTCCCGTTTCCCCTTTCTCTTTTCCTTCCCCCTTCACACCTGCCAGTGCTCAACACTGAGTTCTCCTATCTCCACACTCAACACACAGGGGATCATATAGGAATCAAGGACTCGAACCGAGGTCAGCTGTATGCAAGACAAGCAGCTTACCCACTGAACTATTGCTCCAACCCAAGCTTGCAATCTCCTAAGGCACACGGTTGACTTCTTTGTTAGTTGTTGATCTTAGTCTTTTTTCCACCGTACCTGGCAGCATTCAGGGCACTTCTGTGCACAGGAGTGACCCCCAATAGTGCTCAGGACGCTATATGTGGTACCAGGGATTTGGTGGGTGCAATACAAGCACCTTAAACACTATCCAATCTCTTAAGCCTGTGGTTGGCTTTTTCCATCTTAACTGAGTGGATAGAGCTTTTCATGCATAGTTACTTCCTAGGGAAGCCCACTGATTGGCCAGGAGGGAGTCCAGAAGGCAGGCAATTCATGTGACACCTCCACAGAGGATTTGTGGTATTGAGAAGAAGGCAACGTTATCACTGCTTCTACAATGGAATTGAAATAAAGATGATCAATTTGCGGATAAGTAGTTCAAAGTGTAAGTTAGAGTAGTATTAAATTAAAATTTAATTTAATTGTTGTAAATTAAAATTGTAAGTTATAATAGTATTTCTTCCATTGTATTTTATTTATTTATTTATTTACTTATTCATTTATTTATAGTGGTGCTGGAGAAAGATCCCAAGTCTCCTACATGCACTTTACCACTATCCAATTTCTGGCCCTATCGGTTTTAAATAGATTCAGGCTCCTTTGTTTCTAGAGATGATAATTCTATATTTTGCCTTTCAGATTAAGAGACTGAGGATAAAACATGATGTGGGAAGAAGGGTAAATAAAATGAGGGGGGATCCATAGAAAATGGAAGAAGAAAACATGGAAAGAAGTAAAATAACACTAAGGTTTTAATGTTATTTGACTTGGACAATCACAAGTGCATTTAAATGAAGCTAGATCACAAAGTGATTTCTATAGAAACAGACAACTAAGTTTTTTCCCCTTCCCTTTCCTCTCTTTTTTTTTTAAAAAGATTTTAATCTAATCTGGTAGAAGAAGAAAATAACTCAATGTTCTGAAAATAAATTTCCCGGAGGAGGCCATTAAGGCAGCCCTTTTGTTTCCTGTCATACTCTGAATCAGTTACAAGGACGAACTCTATTTGTTTGGGTACATTAATTTTACTCAATGGCCTTTCTACAAAATGAGCATCAAATTGATGGGACTGGACCTCAGTAAAGAAGAAACTCCAATTTTCTCTGGATGGATTGTTCTGCATGTGCAGTGGAAAATTATTATTAATAGCAATTCATGTTCACTAGCTAGTGCGTATGAGAGAAAGATGGGGTTTAGACATACAGCTGTATCCAACATCAGCACTGAACATCAGAGAACAAATTACTAGGGAGGGATAACCCCAGTCTTGGACTCTGTTCTGACTAATTTATTTGAACCATTTGTTGTGTTGGATCATAACTTTTCCTAGACTGTCTCTAGGGACTTCAAACAAGATCACTTTTTCACATAATTAAAATGTTCTCAACGTCTTCTTGTAGGTATCATGTGGTATTTAGGTATAAGATGTATCAATGTGTTTTTATTCATTTTTATTCATAATTTTAGTTCATACATTCAGTTGGACATAAGATGAGGAGCTGAATAGTCATGCACTCTTCTTCCATGGAACTGATAGTCTAGGGTTGAAATCCAACTTCTAGATCTTCCTGATTCTAAGATCCTTTTGAAAGTCATACCCAAGCAGGGGTAGATGGTAAATTTAGATATTCTTTATTCAAGTTTAGGACATAAAATTGCGAGAAAAGAGTGTGAGAAAGAAAATGGAATAAAAGAAAAGAAATGACTGAATAGAAAGTAAGCCTATAGATGACTAGATAGCTATATGGATAAAGGATAGTTAGAAAACGGAGGGTTGAATTGTAAAGTCTCTCACCATTCAGGTTTAGTGCATATGACTAATGATGTAAGCATAAAACTCTGGATAAATGTGTTGCGGCTTCTTGATGGCAATGAAATATTCTGACTTCTCTCAACTTAGTATTTCTTCCATTTGTCTATGACTTATTTAGCCAATTACCAAATGTCAGCATCAATTCTTCTCATTCATATATGCATTCAACTTTTTTTAATATAAGGCTGCAATCTTCCTGTCACAAGGAGATGGATCATTTTCATTTTTCAATTATTTGAGCTTCAGCTTAGGACTTTGGTTAATGGTTTTGCAAGATATTGATTAGAGAGATGATTTTCTTTCCTGATTAAATGCATGTATGATATCTCCTCTTCAGTTCTCTTTTATTTGTATCTAGTAATTGTGAATCTAAATATATAACTATAGTTATCTGTCACACACTAAAATATGAGAATTTTTCAGAAGCACAATCATTTTGTTTCTTTAAAAAATAATTTTAGAAGGTTATCATTAGTCAGAGTAAGATTTTGGAAGTAAATATTAATCATAATGAATAGTTTTCAATAAAACACTATAATATCAAATTCCTTCTGCCAACTTTTATTCAATATTCCTCTTGTTATAATATCTGTGTATAATATCTAGCAAGGACTTGACATGGAAGGCCATTGTTCTTAGGGGTCAGACTTTAAAATCCACACATTGTTCAGTTTGTTATAGTAGGTACCAGATTAACTGTCCAGTGTTCCCCCTACTTCCAATTATTTCTTATACAGTTCAGTTACCTTAGGCTTGTTATCTTCCCTGTTGGATGATCCAGTTTCCTCTTATGGGTCTGTAGACTGAATATTGGTGTCTCCCTACAATTTATACGTCAAATCCTCATCATCAATGTCATCATGTTAGTTAGTTATTTGGTTATAAAAGATGAACTCTATGAGTGGGACTAGCATATTCAAAAATGAGACTTCATGATCCCAGAGAGATTCTTTACCTCTTTTGTCCTGTGACATTCAGAAAACTTCTCAGCAAGAGTAAGGGCACTCTCCCAAGCATGGAGTCTACTGGTGCTATAAACATTGACTTGGTAATAAGTGTTATTTATAAGCCATCAGCTTTGTTATAACTTGAAGGGTTAAGACATACAAACAAAGGTGATGTTATCTTAAGGAATTTGGTACTGCATTCTTTCCTTCCCTCTGTTGATACTATTACCATGATCAAGAATTATACTCACGACTGTGGTACTCCCACATTTGATTGTGGTGCTCCCAGGGGCTGCACACCTTTATTTGTGGTGCTTGCATACCATGCTCACCAGGAAGAAGGTCACACTCCTGGCTGTGCTGTTCTTACAACTTTTTAAATATGACATTCTCTGCAGGTAGCACCCTGTTGTTTTGATGCTTGAATACTATTGGCTTGAGTATGGAATAGGGGATCACAGAGAACAGAGTTGCCAGAATCAGGATCATGCATTTGGTGACATGGGGTAGAGGAAGAAACTCATAGTTTCATGTCTGAAAGCAAGTTCTCTAGAACATGAACCATCCCCCAGGCGCAAGTTATCTATTCTTTCACTTAACATACACTATCCTGTACTCCACAATGCCATTTTGTGGCATGATCCCATGAACTACATATTTACTTTGTTTTCTAGGTCTGGTGATGCAGGGAAAAAAGATACATGGCTTTTTGCAACTTTTTAAATTTTAGTATGATCTCATTGATAACTGGAAGATGTAAGCTAATCTCTGAAACCAGACTTAGAGTTGGAGGTAGGTAGCCTTCTTTCTTCTGATCTCTTACCTTTAATCCCTTCCTGGGTGAAAATAAGTAATATTTTCTCTGTTTTTGTCTTTGAATGTTGTTTTTTTTGGGGGGTGGGCACATCTGACAATGCTCAGGGGATACTCCTTGTTCTGCACTCAGGAATCACTCATGGTGGAGTTTGGAGAACCATATAGGACCTCGAATATTAAATCGACATCAGCCACATGTAAAAAAAAAGCACCCTACCTGCCATACTATCTTTTTGGCTCTATTTTTCTTTCTTTTTTTTTTTTGTTATTGTTATTTTAGGTCACACCCAGTTGCACATTACTCCTGGCTCTTTGCTCAGAAATTACTCCTGGCAGACTTGGGGGACCATATGGAATGCTGTGGATCAAACCTGGGTCAGAACTCACTATTCGCTGTGCTATCACACTGGCCCCATCTATCTTCCATTTCTAAGAAAAATCTAGTTTGTATACAGTATACAAATATTACTTAAGCCAATAAGATCATCATCTGAGATTATCTCCATGGCAAATGGTAAATGTTGAAGGGACAGTAAAGATTCTTTAAATGGTAAGAACTGGTTGCTCAGGTGGTTTGAGGAACATGATATTATGGAGATAATTATTTGAATTAGTGCAGGGGTGGGAAGTGTCTGGTCCAGGGCCTTATAAGGGCTGTGGAGACCCAGAGAGATAACACAGTGGTAGGGCAGGTGCCTTGCACACAGCTGACCTGGGATGGAGCCGGGCTCAATCCCGGCATCACATATGATTTGTTTGCCAGGAGTGATTTCTGAATGCAGAGCCAGTAGTAACCTCTGAGCACTGCTGGGTGTGGTCCCAAAACAAATAAACAAGGAGAAGGACTGCTGAATCATGTGTTCTGGTCCCGTAACATGATGGATAATTATGCTTCTTGTTGACTACTTACAGCCTTCCTGCCAGTATTGTATTGCTTCAAGATGAGGTTAAAAATATCTATGGCAGGGGCCCGGGAGATAGCATGGAGGTAAGGCGTTTGCCTTTCATGCAAAAGGTCATCAGTTGGAATCCCGGTGCCCCATATGGTCCCCCGTGCCTGCCAGGAGCGATTTCTGAGCATGGAGCCAGGAGTAACCCCTGAGCACTGCCGGGTGTGACCCAAAAACCAAAATATATATATATATATATCTATGGCAGAAAAAAAAAACTTCACAACCTGGAGAGCTTAAGCCTTCCCAGGGGACCTTGGAAAGAGGACAGCATCCTGGGATAGGATCCTGAGTTTGGATTCTTATCAAGCCTTGCACATTTGCTTCTCTGTTCTTTAAAAACAAAAAAACCCATCCCTAGATTTCTAACTTGAAGCAATTGAATTCTCATCCCTGGGGTGAGGTATGAGGAAAACCATGAGTTTCTGAGGTGTGACTTGTTTTGAGATGCAAATGTTTTCCAATCTAATTCCCTTGGCTTTGTCTGGAAAAAAATCTAAGATTAAAGATTGAGCTGGTGGACAGTGGTGGTTTGCCCAGGCTCCCTCCCACTTTCTGGAAGATGGAAGCTTCCAGTGCTGGAGCCGGTAGAATTTGCCCTCTGCCCTTATCCAAGGCATAGCCAGCACTCAATGTTTTATGGTTGCAATAAAATTGCTTTGTAATTGAAGTGCTTTGCAAATTACAGAGGGCTTTCAAACGTATCATTTCACCACCAGAAAAAAATTTTCAGATATAAAGATACACCCACACACACATATGCCTCATCAGAATCTTGGAAAAGACAAAAAAGCCAAGGAAGACATTGAAGACCTCCCAATTCTATGATATGAAGGCAGACATTGTTAATATTTGATAAATTTCCTTCCAGTTGTTTTTAATAAATTAAGATATTATCATAACATCATGCATATTCACATGGAGTAAGTGGAAAAAGTCTACTATAGAGTTTATAAAAAAAAATGAAGGTCTCTGTATTTATTCTTTGTTATTCCCTACCCCCACCTCAGCAACTATTTTTATATAAAATTATTTTTGTTGTTGTTGTTGCTGTTCTATTTAGTCCACTTCTATAGAAGAATCTATACTCGAGGAGAACATTCCCAGGTCTCTGTGATGGTCCTTTCCATGACCCCAGGAAGTGACCGTGTAGACATGGTAACATAAAGGATGATGGACTTTGGGGTCAAATAAACTTGTATTCCAATCTCATTATAGTCATTGTTAGCAGTGTGACACTGAAAAATAATTCTCCCCCTGAGTTTCTTTCAGCACTGTGGAAGAGAAAACAATGCCTACTTAATAATGCTATTTATTATGAAATTTATTTTGTAAGTCATTTAAGGAATAATATCCTTGAACAAATGCCGAGTAAGTCGTATTTCTACACTTTCTTTAAAAATAAAAAACAAAGATGATTTTGACCTTAAAAATATTGACCTGTGGGTGTAAGAAATGACTTAAAGGGCGGAGAGTATTTGCTTTGCATGTAAGAATCCTGCGTTGGACTCCTATCACCACAAAGTCCCTGAACACTGCTCTGAGCATGGCTCTGAGCACTGAATATTGCCCCAGGCAAACAAGCTAACCAACCAACAATAACAACAAAATACAAAGAATTACATGTATTGTATAAATTAAAACACGCTAAGCATATATTTTTACACTTTCATGGAAACTCATGTAACCACAGCTCAGATCAAGATATAGAACATTTCCTTTATTTCAGAATCCCTCATGCCCCTTTCCTATTAATAACAATCCATACTCCTCAGAAGTAACCTCTGGTTCTTGCCACCTTGATGAGATTTCCTCTCCTTGAACTTGAATGGAGCTGTTGGAATCAAAGAAACAGCTAGTTATTTATCTAACAAGATAGGTTCATTCAGAAATATCAACCTAAAACAGGCAGAGTAATTTCCTATTGAAACATGCATGTTTCCCCAGAACAAGAGAGGCATGGTCTTCCAAAGATTTTATTTTATTTTATCTTAATTAATTTATTTATTTTTTTGGTTTTTGGATTGGGGTCACACCCAGCAGCGTTCAGAGGTTACTCCTGACTCTGCACTCAGAAATCACCACTGGTAGCTCAGGGGACCATATGGGATACCAGAAATCAAACCAAAGTCTGTCCTGAGTTGGCTGCTTGAAAGACAAATGCCCTACCACTGTGCTGTCTCTCTAGCCCCTTCCAAAGATTTTGGAGGTACTGATGTTGTAAAGTCTGCTGGAGGAAATGGGAACTGAGAAGTGAGTGATTCTCTGTGAGAGGGCCATGGCCTTCTTTCATTGGCTGGGCAACTAGTCATCTTTCTTCTGTTGGACTCAAAGTAAAAAAAGTTCCTGTTCTATGTGTATGAAACTTTCTGTAGAATCTGTGGATTGTCTCTGAACAAGAATGCCCTTCTAGTCCCAAATCTCATTGAAATAAATTTTATTTTCAGTTATTTCCCCTGAATGCATTTTTCTTTGGAGCCTTTTGTTCAGTTTTTATTTGTACCTATTAGAGGCACTCTTTCAAGTTTGACAGTATTGAGGTTTTAGGTGAGTGTAATAAGAGGTTCAGTGATGCCATTAAGGACCACTTTTACTTTGACTATGTTCAAAGTGTTCAACTTTACCTTAAGATTTGTGTACTCATATAGTCTCAGGAAGACTGATGTCATTCTAGATATATTATAATAAAGCTTCATTCCCAATGAGAAGTGGTGTGTGTGTGTGTGTGTGTGTTGGGGTGAACAGTATCTTTCTTGCATGTGTGTTTTATTTCTTTTTTTTGGTTTTTGGGTCACACCCGGCAGTGCTCAGGGGTTACTCCTGGCTCCATGCTCAGAAATTGCTCCTGGCAGGCACGGGGGACCATATGGGGCACCGGGATTCGAACTGATGACCTTTTGCATGAAAGGCAAATGCCTTACCTCCATGCTATCTCCCGGGCCCCGTGTGTTTTATTTCTTTAGATTATTTGCAATACTAAAGATAGAAACCAGGGCCTTCATTCGAAGCAATGTGTGCGAGACATGTACTCTTGAGTTGTATCCTTGTCTTTATTTTAGCTTTTAATTGGGAAAATATTTCCACACCAGGTGAACTTCCCTCAGACTCCATTTTCTAATATTTCTATACTAACAACAAGAAAAAAATGTCTGGAATAAAATGTACTCAGTATTTTAAACTTCTTTAAGGATAATCATGGAATCAGAGGAAAATACTTAAAAGCCTGATCAACCAAACAGCACCCGTGGTAGCTATTTTACAGCTGTTTAAACTTGGGTAAGTGGCTTTGCTCTATAAGACTTTCTTATCACTAGGGACTGGAGTGATAATCAAGCGCATAGGGCATTTGCTTTGTACCAGGCTGACCTGGATTCGAACCCTGATATTCTAATAATCTCTCAAGCACCACTAGGAATGATTCCTGAGTGCAGAGACAGGAGTAACCCCTGAGCACCAATGGATATGTCCCCTCCCCAAAATACCTAAGCAACAACAACAACAACAACAACAACAACAAAAGACTTTCCTATTGAAACATTGGTGGCAGTCAAACCTACATTCAATGTTAGGATTAGTATGAAATGAAAAAATATGATGGACACTCAAAAGGAGCCTGAAGAACATTAGCCCCCAACCCCCTATTTATACTATATTTTACATTTATGCCAATGTTTGTGAAAAATGTACTAATAACTGTTAAAATGAAAGTCAGAAAGCCACAGAAAGTTAATGCATTTTACATTATAATACAAGTCTATGTAATTTATAAATTATATGGTGAACGAAATTGTAGCTTATTATTTTAGGATGCAAAAGAATGTGAGAGTCTGAATCAGTTACAAGGAGATGTATTGCAGTTAACCAAATTTTGTTGCTTCGCAAATACATGAAAAAATATGATCATGTGAAGGATATTGGATACCAAATGGGTTTTATTTTTAACAGTTTGTTTTAATAGCTCATGAAAATATGTTGGTGCTTTTTATGGCTGTAATGAATTTTAGGGCTTTGAGACTTCACCGCAGCTTTCTAGTGCTAAATCTTTGTAGTGGAGTGATCCGATACTCAGGATGGTGCAACCCCTCCATGCATGTCTGTGGCCAATTTCTCTTTTTGTTGCTATTCGTGTTTTTCTAAAAGTGGCAGATTGTGAATGTGGCTAGAAGGGATGGGCAATTGCAAGCATTTGTGTCTGGGAAATTGGTATCATTTGACTTGAGCTTCATTTACCTTCTTCAAGTTTACTCCTATTTCTCCACTCCAGACCTTTCATTCTTCCTGTGTAGAACCGATGATGGCTTTGCAGGCACTGGCTCTTTCAAAAGGGAAAAGGTCTATAAAGACTCTTTTTATTTCCACCCAAGATATTCAACTTAACTTCTTCGCCATAACAAGAGAATTGATTGGATCATCTAACTGAAAACTCTGGGTCATACTGACCTCAGGCACAGCTACATTCAGGAGCTCAATGTGGTTAAACGATTATCTGTTTTTCTTTTCTATCGTGGTTCCAATGTCAGACTAACTGATCTCTAAGGCAAGTGGATAGCTGCCAATATTTTGTCTTCGCAACACACCCAGCTGAATGCAATACATTCTTCCCTTAATAGTTTCAGAAAACAGTGTCCTCTCTGGAGGAGAGGAATAGGGCTGTTACACGGCTTCCAAGAGAGGGAGGATTATAATAGTCACCACTATGAGATTGAGCTGTTCCTATGCTGTACGTGGCAACTGCCTTGAAGTAAAGAGATAAACAAAGTTATTTGCCTTTTTTTTTTTTTTTTTTTGGTTTGGGGACCACATCTGGTGGTGTTCAGGGCTTTTCATGGTTCTGTGCTCAGGAGTGACTTCCTAGTGGTGTTTGGGTACTTTCTGGGGCTTAAATTGTAGTTGACTATATGCCGGGTAAGCATCTTACATCCAGTACTAGCTCCCTGACCTCAATTTTGTTTTTGGATTTTGGAGCCACATTCAGGACATACCTCTGGCTCTATGCTCAGGTTAAATGTTCTTGAGAACCATATGCAGTACTGAGGATCTAAGTGGGGTCAACTGAATGCAAGGCAAATGTCTTAACCCTTGTACTATCTCTATGGTCTGGCCTAATTTTTATGTTGTATTTAATATATATATCTTTGTCTTTGATTTTTCTCCTTCCTATTTCTTTCCCCCTACCCCAAAATACAAGGGCAAGACTTAATTTTGGTTGGGAATGATGAGGTGATAGACTTGTGTAGTAGTGATGTGTTTGGGGAGTGGGATCAAATTTCTTTCAGTCCATACTCTATCTCAAATTCCTTTGTCTAAGAAGAAAGTAGGAAATGTTAGAGCTTCACTAGACCAAGTGAAGCTAGCTAGACTAATGTTTTAATCACCATTTGTATTTACAACCCCTTTGTAGCCAAGTGCTTGGTACATTATAAGCATATATCAACTATTATTGAAATGTAGGAAAGGGGAAACTTGAGGAGGCAATGATATTTTGGCTTCTACACCCCCATCCCATTTAATTGTCCTAAAAATTATGGACCAGGGAGATAGAATCTCTCTGCTTAAAGCAAGAATCCAGTAATAGGGAAATAAAATAGTTCGAAAGACTAAAGCAAATGCTTCACATATGGAAGATCCAGATTCAGCCTCAAGCTTCGTATGTTCCTTGAGCACATAAAACAAACAAAACCCAAGCATCCTTCCTCTGCCCTAACTAACTGTGAGACTTTGAGTATGTTACATAATCTCTGTGTTTTCATTTTGTTATGCGGAAAATAAAGATAGTATTTAGTAAATTTTTTAGCACACATAAAATATTTACACAGTTGAAAGTATTTCTACTTACCTGTATCTTATCAGCTGTAGGAAGTATGTGCCCTCCCCTACAGTCAGGGTTGTCTCTTTTATTTGCATAAACCAATAAAATATGAAAAGAAGGTAAGACATTGTATGTGTTAACATAGGCTGTGTAGGAAGGCCTTTAATGTAGGATTTTTCTTCTAGAAGAGTGGCCGTCATCTGATCCTGATATAAATGATTTGGTGTTGGCACAGCCACTTCGACTCATTGAATCCTACAATAATTCTTGAGTGTATTGTTGGTCAATGAGGGGTTTGGGTGAAATGCTGTTAGTCAATCAGAAACTGAGTTTATCTTGTTGACAATCATTCAATCATACCTACAGTAAAAGTTCTGGATGCAGAGCTGTCATGGGTGGCAACACTTTATGCCAGGGCATGCCTAAGCCTTTAGGGGGGCTCAGCCCACCAGATGTATCCTCAGATTTTCCTGGTGGGTAGAAATAATTTAACCCCCATGGGGTTTCTCAAAAGGCCCGCTGTGGATGCCCTTTTCCCCTGCGTGGATGGTTGAGGAATTTCCAAAGAGATGCCTGGCATTACATTTTCAGCCAATATCTGACTATCTCTCCTTTGTATACATCAGGCAAAATAATGGCCTCTAGCAAATAATTTGGCCCAGAAATTCCAGCACCAAAATTTTATTTGAGTACCCCCTTTTTCTGGATTTATTCAGCCTGAAAAAGCAAAGACAAATTTTCTCTCCTTACCAAATTTGTCCTTTGCAGGGCATAACCAGAATACAGATATTAACTTCTGTCCCTCCTTTAAAAATAGGGAAACTCATTTTTGGGGATTTGGCTCCTCCCTTTACTTAACCTCTATAACAATAGAGTCCAGTCCATTAAAAAAATCAAGTTCCTAGATATTTTCTACTCCCTTCTAATCCTTAGTTTGCATTTAAAGTAAGCTTGCAAAGAGTTACCTTGATTTGTGACCTTCTCTTTTGTAACCTAGAATTTTTACAGTCACACCCATAGCTTAGGTATTGTTACTGTTGTACTCTGCTTTGTGATTACAATTATTCTTTACCTCTGGCTAATTTTACCCCTATAAATTCCCCTGTTCAAAAAATTAAACTTGTCACACTCCTGCCAGAAAAGTGTTGACCCCACACATACTGCGTGTGGTATCATTATTTCATATTTCATATTCGTCCGCT
>PVKC010042568.1:0-12045 GCA_004027635.1 Crocidura indochinensis | reverse complement strand
AAATGGGAGTATGGTCTAGAGAGGAGACAGCAGTGAAAGTGCCCAGGAACCAGTGTTGCTAAGTTTAGGGGGGGTGTCTTCTTTTTTTTTTTTTTTGGCTTTTGGGCCACACCTGGCAGTACTCAGGGGTTACTCCTACCTGGCGTTACACTCAGAAATTACTCCTGGCAGGCTCAGGGAAACCTGTGAAATGATGGGCATCAAACCTGGGTTGGCCAAGGGCCCTCCCCCTTCCTATTGCTCCAGTCCGTTTTTTTCTTTGGGGGGTGGGTCTTAGCGAAATTTGCTACACAGTTTCAGAGGACCACACACAGACAAGGAAACTCGGGCCCAGCATGAGACAGGGGATGGGTGCAGCCATCATTTTGGCCCATACAGAGCCCTAAGACTACATTCCAGAATCCCCACACTGACAGTGCCCCAAACCCAGGGTTGTCTTTGGGCATGTGGGGTGCTCTGGGCACCTCTCCCAGTCCTTTTCTCTCAGGCACTGCTGCAAGAATGGCATGTGTAGGGTGGACCCCCCCCCCTAGCTCAATTACAGACCCAAGAGGGAGGTTAACCTTGGGGCAGCTCTGTCCTTGACCCCAGCCTGACTTCCTGCAGCCACTAGAGGGTGCCTTTGAGTCAGGCCCTGCCCTCCAGGGGCCAGAGCCTTGGGGTGCATGACCCCTCCCCTGCAGGGCAGCCCAGCCTGTCTAGTACATACCAGTCCCATACCACCTGCCCATCTTCCTTATTTGCTCCAGCCCCGTGGGCCTACTCACTGTGTCTCCAGCAAGCCAAGTCAGACCTGCTCCAGGGCCTTTACTCATGCCATGTCCTCTAGTCACAATGCTCTTCCCACCCCCCCATCATGGGCACCTAGTCCCCAATGACTTTGGCTTCTTGTTTTTTTCTTTCAGATTCTCCCACCTGGGACTTGGTGCTTTCTGGGGATCAGTCTTGGTCTGTCAGAGACCAGCACAGGCAGGGTTTGGCATGCAGTAGACACTCCAGAACAGATTCCCACCAGGTTCTCCTAACATGTGTGTCTCTCAGCCACTTCGTGGTTCACAGGTAGACCTCAGTGTCAGGGAAACTGAGGCCGGAGGGCACCACATGCTGAGTAGGAGGCAGGGACAGAGTCCTCCCCCTTTATGCCTGGGCCCCTCTATCTCTGACCTCCTGTGGCTCACTTATGGAAACTGAGCCAGGCAAAGGGTCAGAATCAGAGACCTGGACCTAGTGCCCAACTTGGCAGATGGTACAGCAAGTTCAGGTCTTCTATGCCAGAGATGAGGTTGACCCCCCCTGCAGCACCACCAGCCCCCCAGGAGTACTGCTGGGTTTGCCCTGGGGGCCCCTATGTCGCAGGGCCTAGGGGTTCTGTACTTGTGGACCTCAATATTGACTGTCATGTGTAGCCGCTGGGCAATGCGAAACAGCATGGGTTGTGGCTATCATCATAGTAAAACCAAGGCAGCTGCTGCAAAATGGGCAGACAGCAGCCAGTCAGGGCTCTGCCAGTACTGGCAGGCCTCTCCAGGGGCTTCGGCACCAGTGCTCTGGAGGGGCGGCCCTGGGACACTGGCCCTTTAAGAGCCTCCCCCTGCCCAGCTGGGGCGGCCGGCCTCCCTTATATAAGCAGCGCTGCCCTCAAATAACCCCGTTACATAAGGCGTGCGCCAAACCGGCCGGCCGCAACCTGTCCCGGGCTGTCTGCCTGCAGCTGCCATGGGCAGCCAGGGGGTGCGGGCATGCGGTGGGCTCATCCTGGGGGCCACACTCCTGCCCGCCCCTCCCCCCCGCTTTTCCCCCATGCACTCTCAGCAACAGTGGGAGAAAGTGCAAATGGGTAGCTAGCTAGTAGCTGCGGGTGCCTCCCGGGCATTACCAGGGACAGAAGCCCAGAGAAGGCAAGCTAGGGTCCTGGTGCTGCACAGCCCCAGAGACCAGAGAGGAGGCATGCAGGAGCTACTGTGGTCAGGGACTGCACCCAGTTTGGTTCCTCCAGCTAGCTGCCCAGGAGTCTGGGTGCTCAGTAAATGCACCCACAGCGCTGCCCTGAGCTGGCACCAAGCCCTGCTATAGATGGCCTGGCCCTGCATTTGAGGAAACTGAGGCACGAGAGAAGCAGGAAAATGATGCCTAGGCACATGAGCTCACTTCGCTCCCCGACACATCTGCTCAGCATTTCCCAGCTGACAGGGTAGGAACCTGAGCATCCCTTGGGACACACACATGGGGAAACTGAGGCATGGAGTGGTGAAGGGTCAGGGCCAAGTCCTGCCCCCCCCCCCCACATGGCATCTGCTCTCTTCCTCTTCAGGGCCACATGCAGTGAGGGGTCTTGGGGTAAGGCCCCCAGCCCATGTGGCCAGTGCATCTGGGGGGCCTGGGAAGGGATGGGGGACTCTGTGTCCCTCTCTGGGCCTGGCCCTTTAAGGCCTGCAGGGTGCCTTCCTGTCCTGGGGTGACCCCCAGAGGCGGGTGTGTCGGGGAACAAGGAGCCCTTTGAGCAGCTGCTACTGCCTCCGCCTCCAGGCAGCCCACAGGCTGGCCAGGGTGTGGGGGGAGGAGACTGGCAAGAGAGGGGAAAGGGGGAACAGGGCTAGGAGGAGTCTGGAGCCAGGAAGCCTCCCCCAGTCAGGATACAACCCTCCCCCCAAGGTGTTCCTTGATCTTCCAGTACCTGGTGCCCACCCACTGACACTCAAAGCCTTTAAGGAGAATGTGGAATCTCTGGGCCTTTTGGAGATTACCTGACACACCCACATCCCCATAGCGCCTTTAGGGCTGACCCTGGCCCTGCCTCTGCTCAGAGCCAGAGTACTGAGTCCTGAGCCCCACTAATGGTAGCCTGAATTGATGATCTGGACCAATTTGTTGTTATTGGGGTTCAGGAGCCCCAAGGCTCCCAGCACTAATTCCTGTAGATTGGACCTGAGGTTGTGATGCTGACAGAGTCCTTGGGGACTGGGGACCCCAGGACTGCTCCAATGGTTCTGAGGCTAAGTCCCAGTTTCTTTCTCTCATTTTTTTGGGGGGTGGTGGTGGTGGTGGTGCTGCTCAGGAATCATTCCTGAAAGGCTAGGGAACCCTATGGGGTGCCGGGGATCAAATCCAACCTAGCTAACCAGGCACAAGGCCAGCAGCACCTTCCTTGCTGTACTATTACTACAGTTTATTTAACCCTCTAATTGGAGGTTCTCCTTGGCCTGAAATCCCAAACATCTCAGCTCGTGTAGACTGACCCACAAAGAACTGATGATCTGCCTCCCCCGTCTTGTCTAGAACATTCTCCTGCTCATCACCCAAGGACAGACTTGCTCACCTCTCACCTGAACTTTCTGGATCCCTGACTCAGAGAATTCTAGAACATTCCGAGGGCTATGTTGGGACTTGCCATTCATCACATCCTTGAGGCATCTATGCCACAGACAGACTGATACCTCACAGAGCCACAGTCGGCACATTTGGGGGTTTGGGAACTTCGTATCTGAGCAGTCTAAGGCTGATCTGCTCCCAGGCTTTAAAGATGGTTTGAGGTAAGGTTCCAGAAGATTCTAGAATACATATGTGTGTGCACACACACTCATACACTTACACACAGGTCAGCCTGCAACTCTTAAAATTCTGGAATCTCTGGACCGGAGCGGTGGTGCAGTGGTAGGGCGTTTGCCTTGCACATGGTTTGATCCCCTGGCATCCCATATGGTCCCCCAAGCCAGGAGTGATTTCTAAGTGTATAATTAGGAATAACTCCTGAGCATCACCGTGTGTGACCCCAAAACTAAAATAAAATAAAATTCTGGAACCTTTTTTTGTCTGGGGACCAAAAAAGCCCAATGCAAGAAAAAAGAAGATTCTACAGTCACCCAAATCTGATGGGGATTCTGGGTTTGATATATAGTTATTTGGGCCACTTCCAACAATGTTTAGGGCTGATTCCTGGCTTTTTGCTCAGGGGTCATCCTGGCAGTGCTTAGGGTTCATATGGGATCCTGGGAATTGAACCTAGGTTGGCCGTGTGCAAAGCTATCGTCCTCCCCACTGCCCTAATTCATCCCTGATTCTGGGCTTAAGGAATTTGAGAGGGGGACCAGCATGAGACAGTATGCTCACTGTGCCCCAAACCCCACAGTGATGGCTCAGAGTGCTCAGGAAAAGTGTCTGCTTTGCAAAGGTCCACGTGACCATGCAGGAGACTTCGGCTCAGCTTCAGAATTTTCTGGAACGCGCTTCTTTCCCCGGCACAGAGCTGCCTGCCTGGGCGGGCACAGAGTACTGGGAACATGGCCAGCCAGGACAGAGACTTAAATTTCAAAGGCTTAGTAAACACCCCCCAAAAAAGGGATGTAAAACACCCGAAAACGCCTTCACATGGTGATGTGTGGAAAAGGTCAGAGTTGGGATGTCTCAGGGAGATGGCTGAGATGGATCCGTTCTGCATTTCTGTGTTTATATCAGGAATCACAATCCAAATCTGCCTCCCCACTGGGGCCCACCTGAGTTCTAGAAGGGCCTGGAGGAAAACTCTAGTATCAGGACTGGTTCCATGGTTCAAATTTCTGCAACACCAGAGAGTGACAATCACCCAATACCCGCTGCCCCCTCCTCAGTCTGGATGGAGCCTAGAGTGGCCACAACTCTGTGAGGGGCTCTTTGGAGCCTACTGAGTAATATCCTCTCTAGGCCTCAGTTTCCCCATCTGGACAAGGCATCCGCTGTCCTCAAACGGCACCGCCCTCGTCCCTCACCAACTCTGACCATCTGTGACTTCCTGTCCACACCCAGCTAGAGGGAGGGGGACAGCCAGCAGCTGGCGGGGTGGGGGGAATCAGGGGGACCGGAGATGTCCCGAGTTGCCCTGCACCCCCCTTCTCTGGGCGAAGGGCCAGAGTGGACGATGCAGGCTGGCCAGCCCAGGGCAGCACAGGTGCACCATGGCTATGTGGGGGTGTGTGTGTGAGCCACCGGGAATGTCTGCACCCTGCCCTGGGTACAGCAGTGTGCAAGAGGGATGGGCAGGAGTTCTGTGCCAGTGTGCACCCCACCCCAATGCCTGGCATGCACCCTGGCACTGAACACACACCCTGTGTGAGAACATTTTTTGTTTTTTGGGGGGTTGTCACACCTGGCGGTGCTCAGGGCTTATTCCTAGCATTATGCTTAGGGATTACTTTTGGCGGTGCTTGAGTTTACTCCTGGCTCTGTACTCAGGGATCACTCCTGGTGGTGCTCGGGTTTATTCCTGCCTCTGGACACAGAGATCACTCCATCTGGGATACCGAGGAGTAAACCCAGATTCCCAGGTTGGTTGTGTGCAAGGCCAGTGCCCTTCCCACTGTGGTATCACTCCAGTTCCAAAACATCTTTTTCGAACATCCCATGGCAGCCCCTGGACAGCCCACCCAGCTCAGCAGTGCCCAGTACGAGGCAGCCCATAGCCAGAACTGGCAGAAGCGGTGAAAATCACAGTCCTTCGCAAATATCCAACCAACAAAGCCCACAGCCTTCAAGTCCTGACAAATCCATAGCCCCGAATCTCCGTGTGTGACCCCCTTGACTGTCTCAACAGCACCAGTAGATTCCAGGGTCATGGTTCCCCACTCTCCTCCAGAACCTTCTCCTCTGCCCCAGGGGAATTGTATCTGTCCGGAGGAGACACAAATCCCTCTCCAACCTACACTATCTTTCTGCAGGGGGTGTGCCCCAGCATGTGTGTTGGGTCTGGCCCCAACTCATGCCCCAGACTTTCCAATGTGGTAGCAGAAACCAGGGGGGTCGTTTGCTTTTCTTTTTTCTGGGATTTGACCACAATAGGCTCCTGGTACTCCTCTTGAATTGTGGGGTGTCATGTAGGATATGGGCTGCTGGGGACCCTGGAGGATCCAGACTGCTCTGTTTGCTGTGACCTGGGGGAAGAGCAAGTTACCCTCTGTAGACTCCTGGGGCTCAGGAGAAAAACTGGGGGTCACAAAGCATTTGTAGAGCTTCCTGTGCATGTCTAGAGGAGGGCTGATCTGAGCTGCATGTCCAGGTCTTGGTTCTCACTGTTCCTGTTACAGGGATAGTCAGGACAGGGGTGGAGACATCAGGCTGGGTGGGGTTGGGGGGGCAGGAGACCTTCAAAGTGCTTTGCACAAGGGGTCCCAGGTTCGGGAGACTTAAAACTCTACTGGGAGTAGCCCGAGCACTGCCAGGTGTACCTATAAAGTAAGAAACAACCATCCTCCAATTCACTCCTCATAGGGATAGAGACTTGGGGGCAGAGTAAGGGGGCCCTTAGTCAGGATTCAGCTCACTCTGTTAACTTCCTCCCTTCCTTCCATTACCGGGCCAGAGACAGCAAGACTTTGCCCAACACCATAAAGTACTTGGAGGGCAGATCTGAGTTCCATCTGTACCCTCAGTTAGCCAAACTAAAGGGGCTAAAGAGATAGTGTTGTGGTCAGAGCACTACTCTCACCTACAGAAAACCCAGTTGGTCTTGGTACCAACTAGGGATTCTGGAGCACTGCCAGAAGCTTGAAAAGTGCTGAGTTTGGCCCCCAAATATTCAGCTTGAAGCCTCTTTTTTTTTTTTTATGGTTTTTGGGTCACACCCAGCAGTGCTCAGGGGTTACTCCTGGCTCCATGCTCAGAAATTGCTCCTGGCAGGCACGGGGGACCATATGGGGCACCGGGATTCGAACCGATGACCTTTTGCATGAAAGGCAAACTCCTTACCTCCATGCTATCTCCCGGGCCCCTTGAAGCCTCTTATCCTGCTTGTCTGCCCTACTCTAGTCCTGGGGTACATGCTGGGGAGACCCTACAGCTGCATGTGGCTCTTCCCCATCCACCTGCCACTATGTTTAGACTCTATTCTTTTTTTTTTTTTTAACTTATTTTTGGGGTCAACCCAGTGCGGCTTGGGGCTGTGCTGGACCCCCTCCAGCTAAGCTTGAGCTCTCTGGGTCTCCCTCGGGTTCCTTCTGGGAAGCAAAACTTCCGTTCTGAACCTCCGGGGTGCTTACAGGGTTTCTGGGCCTGGGGCTGGCTTAATCCATGTGCCCCTGGCAGTGTCCGGATGTCCATGTTTGCCTGCGTGCAGGATAAGGTCTGGTTCTGGGGCGCATACAGCTGACACTCAATGTGTGTCCCCGACACCCCCTGCTCTCTGCTCCCTGCCCACCGCACCATTCCAGGGCTGGCACAGGGAAGGCAGCCCCCGGCAGCGTTAGCAGACGGGCACCATCTGGGCTGGCAGCTGCCGGCGCGGGCGGGCCTGGCACCCCTCCCCCGCCGCCCTGGCACAGTGCCCGCCCGCCTCGGATTTCTGAAGCTGCCAAGGGGGGTGCGGGGAGGCCTGGCTGGGCCCAGGAGCTGGGCGCACATTCTGCTTTGCTGTCTTCAGTTTCTCCATGCCAGGGGCTGCCCCCCACACACCCGGTGCTGTCTGCCCCAGGGCCTTTGCACCACCCAGCACAGGGCACCCCATTTTCTTCTGGGACTCCACTCCCCCCTCCACTTAGAGGCCCTCTGGCTCCCCCATTTTGTTCCTGCTGCCCTGTCCTGCTGTTGCAAGAATTCTTCCCACAACTGCTGAGCATAAGTACTGAGCAGGAAGCCCCTTGTCCTCCCCATAGTTCAAGTGGGGTTCACTGCCACCATCCAGCATCTGGTTGCTTGAATTGGATTCCTGCCTGTTAGAGGGGGCACAAAAAGTCTATTATGGGGGGTGCCTCCATGGCAGGGAGAAGGCATTGGAGGACCAAGGACGGGGCCCTGCTCTGAGAATCTGGGCTTTGAGGCACCGACACCATTTTTCTTTCCTTATGTTTGTGGGGCCACACCCAGCAAGCTTGGGGATCAGGAATCACTCCTGGGTGTACAGGGTAGACCCAGAGCACCAGGGATGGAAGTGGGGTGCCTACAAGTAGGGTGTGATTCACTTCCCCAGCTTCAAGGGTCCCCCTTTGCCTGGGACAGTGCTTCCTTCCCACCATGGATTCCCCCCTTCACCATCAGTACCACCGACTCTGAGTCTCCAGCCCCAGTCTCCTGAAGGACCCTGGCAGGATCCCATGCAGCCAAGGCCACTCAGGTGGTGGCCAACATCTGACCAAGACCTGGAGCAGGAGGGGGTCAGGGGTTATCACTGTGGTTCAACAGAAGCCCAGGTGGGGCCTTGGCCTGGGAACCCTAAGACCTAGCCCCAAGTTTGAGTGAATCACAGCTCCCAGATAGAAGGTGGGCACAGCTGAGCAGCAGCAGATGCTTGGGGCACCCCCAGAATCTGTTTTTCTGATGGCAGCTGCTATACCACTAGAGACATGACTGACAAGAGAGTGGACTGTCAACTGGGGTTTTTAAGCATCCTTGGAAGTTTTCCACTGGGCAGCACATTCCAAGGGCCTGGTGTTCACCCCTTGGAAGGGTCTACTGCCCACTCGCATGGACCCTCCGCACTTTGCGCCTCACTCACGGCAGCAGTCAGGAGAGAATCGAAGCTAACTCAAGGTCATGGGCAGTAGGAGCTGGGCTGGGGTAGATCCAGCCAGGCTCCTCCACACCTGACCCTCACGCCGGCCAGCTGGGGCAGGTCACCGAGGCCACTTTGCCAGGGGGTTCCCCAGGGGCCACCACAGGAAGCAGGGAGAGGCGGGCCTGACCCTGGCACTGACCCCCCTGGCTGAGCTGAAGATGTCGAAGGGAAGAGAGGCGTCTGCAAGAGACCTGATGATGCAGCTAAAATTGCCGAGGATGGATGTGCCACAGACAAAGGCCAAGGCCAGGCCTGACCCCCCCTCCCCATTCTCTCGTGCTACCTCCTCCTTTGGGAAGCCCTTGGGGGAGGACATGTGCTAAGGTCAAGGTGAAGGATCCAGGAAAGGCCAGAAAACTCTGCCCATGGTCCTCATTCAGGACACACAGATGCTTAGCAGAGCTTGTGTTTGCACCTGCTTTCAGGAGGCCCCACCCCAAACATGAAGCTGGGTTGGTTAGAGGCTGTTGAACTTGGTGGACTCTGAATTGATACCTGCCTACAGTGCTCAACACGCCACCCCCAAGAGCTGGCTGAAGCAACCTCTTGGATAGTTGGGTAAACTGAGGCCCAAGACAGCACACAGGAAGCAGTGGGATGACTGGTGCTTCCTACTAGGCCCTGCTCCTGCAGGGAACCCTGGAGCAGCCCCAAGTCCTGCACTGATGAACAATGAAGCTTCTTCATTCTTTTTTTTTTTTTTTTTTTTTTTTGGTTTTTTTTTTTTTGGTTTTTGGGCCACACCCGGTGATGCTCGGGGGTTACTCCTGGCTATTCGCTCAGAAGTCGCTCCTGGCAGGCACCAGGGACCATATGGGGAACCGGGGGATCGAACCGTGGTCCGTCCTAGGTTAGCGCAAGACACCTAACCTTCAGCGCCACCACCCGGCCCCGAAGCTTCTTCATTCTTCAAGAAGCCACCAGAACTTCCCTACTCTACCCAACTCTGAACCTTGATATGGACTATCTAGAAATGCTGGGAAGGAAGACCGAAACACAGTAGGGACCAAGCCACACAGTACCCCAGCTTGCAGCTCAGAGAACTTCATCTGCTATAACTCCAGCAGCATATGTCACCTGCCATGCAGCTGTCCAATCCCTGCACCAAAGGCACTGGCTTGCTGTCTTGCCTCAGAACTTCTGAGACTGGGTCTTATCTCCTGAGAAGACAGCACAACCATCCCACCAACATCAGGTGTCAAGTTCAGGGCTTGCCTCAGCCATCACAGATGCACTCGCCTCTTCCCTCAGGCTGTCCTAGCAATTCCTTTTTTTTCCTCTCTCTCTCCAAACTTCTGAGCTACATCCAGCAGTGCCCAGCGCTCATTCCTGGCTCTGAGTTCAGGAATCACTCCTGGCAGGCTCAGGGGACCCTCTGGGATGCAGGGGATCGAGCCTGGGTCAGGTGCCTGCAAGGCCAGTGCTCTCCCGCAGTGCTTTCACTCCAGCAGATCCATAAACAACTCTTTCAGTGATAGTGAGCACCACTACCCCAACGACAAAGAAGACCTTGCCGCCTCCTACAGGATCAACCTTCCTGCGACTGCCCAGCTCTGACAGTGGGAGAGTAAGGGCTCACTTCCTGACTCAGACCCAGCAGCGCATGTGCAAACGCACGTGTCCCATTCATGGCCCTCGCGGCCCCTACTCATTGCGCATGCGCCCCACCACCACCACTGCCCTCGGCCCCACCCATCGTGCACATGCTCTACCACCACCCTCGTGCCCCAGTCGCCTGACGCACGCGACCCACTCACTGCGCATGCGCCCCACCCTCGCCGTGCCTCGCCATTCACCACGCATGCGCTCCCTAAGCCGCGCATGGACACCGTTGTTCGCCATGCACACGCGATCCACTCACGGCGCATGCTTTCCCTAAGACGCTCATTCGCTCCACTCGCCCTGAACACACGCCCTACTCACCACGCACACGCTCCACCACAGCCTGCGCACGCGCCCCACTCTAGCCGTGCCTCGCCCCACTCACCACACAAGTGCTATACAAAGCGCGCATGCGCACCACTCGCCCTGTGCACGCGACCCACTCACTGCGCATGCGCATGCGCCACACCCTCGCCGCGCTTCACCATTTACCACGCATGCACTCCTTAAGCCGCGCATGGACACCGTTTGCCATGCACACGCGATCCACTCACCGCGCATGCACTCCATAAGACGCTCATCAGCTCCACTCTTGCTGAACACACGCCCTACTCACCGCACACGCTCCACCACAGCCTTCGTGCCCCACTCACCACGCAAGTGCTATATAAAGCACGCATGCGCACCACTCCACTTGTGCCCGCGATCCACTCACCGCGCATGCGCCCCATCCATCGCACACACGCTCCACCACCGCCTTCGTGCCCCACTCGGCCTAATCAGGCACCCCACTCCACTCGCTGCGCATGCGTCCCGCTCTCGCTGCGCACGCGCACGCGCACCTCTCGCCCCGCGCACCGCCCCACTCACCGCGCTCGCGCACGAAGTAGGCCAGGTAGAGGTCGAGCTCCTTGACAGCCACGCCGATGTGGTGCGGCTGCACGCAGAGCACCGGGTGGCCGCACTGCGCCGCCTTGACCAGGCGCTCGCCGTCGGTGCTCTCCAGCGGGATGCCCTTGAACAGGATGACCATGACCAGGTCCAGCCGCCACACCTTGTCGGCCTGGCGCAGGCAGTCGATGCGCCGCATCTTGCCCTTCTGGTCGGGGTTGGACAGCACGCAGCCCGGCGGCTTCTTGCCCGTGATGGCCAGCACGAAGTCCTCGCGGCACTCGGGCCGGATGTCCTTGCGCAGCTTGGCCAGCAGCCGGGACGCCCACTTCTGCTTGACCTCGGCCTTCTCGCCCAGCAGCTCGTCCTTCACGGCGCGCTCCTCGTCCTTGGACATGCGCTTCTCGTGCTTCTTGAAGTACTTGCGCTTCCGCGCCTGCAGGTTGAACCAGGTGTAGGCGAAGGCGCGCACATGCGGCAGCAGCGCCTCGATGAACGGGTGGAACTCATCCTGCGGGCGAGGGGGGACACGACAGGCCAGCGTCAGTGGGGGGTCAGGAAGGGCCACCCACCCGTGGCCGTGCCTGAGGGTAGCCCCACTCCCCGCTGATCGCCAGTGCCCCCGATGGTCGCGGGGACCTCGAACAGGACAGTTTTCCAATAAAGCTTTCTATGAACCAGGGGCCGGAGAGATAGCATGGCGCAAGGGCGTTTGCCTTGCAATGAAGCCGACCCAGGACAGACCTGGGATCAATGACAGACCTGGGATCAATTCCCAGCATCCCAGAGCCTGCCACGAGCGATTTCTGAGCCCAGAGTAAGGAATAACCAACACCTCAGAGCCGCCGGGTGTGGCCCCCAAAAATAATAAAGATTGTATGGGGCCCGGGAGATAGCATGGAGGTAAGGCGTTTGCCTTTCATGCAAATGGTCATCGGTTCGAATCCCGGTGCCCCATATGGTCCCCCGTGCCTGCAAGGAGCAATTTCTGAGCATAGAGCCAGGAGTAACCCCTGAGCGCTGCCGGGTGTGACCCA
>PVKC010042567.1:0-11939 GCA_004027635.1 Crocidura indochinensis | reverse complement strand
TTTGAAAAACAGCAGCCATACTTGACGTCCAGTATTTATTTGAGATTTGGACACTACTAGCCATATTTTTGCTTTTTTGCGCTTATGTTAAATTTTAATTCACTCTGAACTTCAAAATGTCACATTCTGTGAAAGTACATGTGACTGCATCCTTCGGGAAAACGGGGAAGTTGCCAGTGTTTCCAGTTCTTACTCCAACATGTTCCATTGGGAAATCTTACTGCCCTGTTTTATGCGCTAATGATAAGGTACAGCAAACTTGTATTCATTATTTCTCAATTTAAATCTCCTTTCCAGCACCGGCCATTGCTAGTCAAGTTATTTTATATTCTCCTAGAGGATCATTGCCTTTTATTCAGAAGATTGTTTTAACAATTCAGCATCATTTCTGTATTTGGTTGATTGGATGTTTCTGAAAAATGTTGTCAACTAAACTACAATTAATTTAAAAGCTTTTATGTAGCTACTAGGAGATCAGTATAGATCTGGTGTCTGGAGAAAAAAAATGAGAAAGTTATATAGTAAACAGATTTTAAATCAGTGCTAGCAAGAAATTAATGAAACAACCTTATTGTAGTTTTCATTCAAGAGTAGGTGGGAAACCTTAACTAAATAAAGGATCGTATTCATTCACTGCAAAGGAAGTGGACAGTTGAAGGCTAATCTAAATGGTGCCTATGAAAATATCGGTAATGACTAGCCACAATACAATTCTTTACATTTTTTTTCTCATTGCTAAACTTGAATCCGATGGAATTGCTCAACGTGCAGGTAATCTTCTATTTTGAGAGGCACTGAGAACTGATTGATAACATTATATATTCAAAATAGGAAATGAGCTTTGCTAAGACTAATTACTTTTCAAAACTATGATCTGTCATTTTTCTAAGACACTTCTGAAGTTATTCCCACTGAGTCTATTTAACGTAGTGTGTTGATATTATCAATCACATCAAAGTTAAGCATCGTGGAGGTTCAGAAAGTCTACCACACTATAAATTTGGCTCTGCAAGAATGCATTCTTTTTTTTTTTTTTTGATTTTGTTTTTGGGCCACACCCAGTGACGCTCAGGGTTACTCCTGGCTATGCACTCAGAAGTCGCCCCTGGCCTGGGGGACCATATGGGGCACAGGGGATCGAACCGCGGTCCATCCAAGGCTAGCTCGGTAAGGTAGGCACCTTACCTCCAGCGCCACCACCCGGCCCCAAGAATGCATTCTTAATATGTTATATTGCAAATCCCTTGTTGGTGGTCAAAGTCTTCTACAACTAAACACATGAAATCAGTTATTTTTTCCCCTTACAGTAGGCTGGGGTATGTTATTGAATGGACATCAACTTTTCCAAAAGTTCCAACCCAGAGCTAGCGACTGTTGAACTTACTATTGACTGAATAGTCTTCATTTCCCTGTGTAGGCCAGAGTTATCAAGGTAAGCAAGAGAAATAAAGTATGCCAACTTTTATCAAAGCATCTGGAAATTGTGGAGCTTTAGAGGCTGTCTCCTTTTCTATTCCTTAGCGAAGGGAGAGTGGACAAGTTTTGAATACTAAGAAAAAGTATATGCTTGTACTTTTGTTATTCTAGAAAGCTCTGATGTGAATTCAAATTATACCTCTGTTACTTAAAGCCAACAGTTTCTAGGCAGTAGTTTTACTGGCACACAGTGTCAATTTATATAAAAAATTAAAGGAAAAAGAAAAAAGCTCAAATAAAATATGAGAGGACACTTTCAACCTCAAAAAAAACCATACACAACAAATGTTATAAAAGCTATACATATTCTTTGATTTTATTGAATATCTAGTTAACAATAGTATTCAACTCACTATTTTATTGTTACAGAGCTACTGCACCACCCTAGTCACTATTTCTTTTTAATTTTTAAACAATTTTTTACAACATCCTGATTTACCACGTTGTTATAATGCAGTTGTTTCAGTCATTAAGGATTCAAACATCAATCCCACCATCACTGTTACCTTTACTTCACATGTATTCCTAATCCCCACTATCTCCCTAATCTTCCAATTACCACTATAGCTTGTCTACATGCAGGCACAAATTTTCTGTATATTGCTCGTTACAACACAAATTCAAAGAATACTATTAAAAATTAAATCAACACAAGTCAATTTGAAATGATAGTCATCTCTCCATGGCGTTATAAGATTTTCTGGACCATGGTTGGTGCTATTTGAGCCCTCTGTGTTACTGTTTAGTCAGCCACAATTTTAAGATCCCTCCATGACTATTTCATAGCTCCTTCTCTCTTTCATCACAAGTTCTCAGTTCTATTAATCATATAACAGATTGGTTTCTCTCACTATAGAAGAATTATAAATATAATCTGATTATTTGATTTCTTTAATTTTTCTATAAGAATAAAACCATCTAGATCAGGTGGCTTACTGTTATTATTAAATTGTGAGCAAGAGATATGGGTTACTTCTGAGCAAAACCCTTAAGAGTCACCCTACATTTGGGCCATTAGATTGTTACTATTATTATAAAGTGGTATGGTCCACATAGGAATTCCTTTTTTGGATTCTGTAATGGCCAGAAATTCATAACCCATCTACAGTTGACATGAAATATAAACCTCAAATGAATGTTGCTATTGTAAGTCAAAGTTATTTGGTTCTGCAGCATAATGGAGCTAGCTGATAACAGGGAGCCATGTTGGCTTTACGACCTGCCTTTGTTCTACTGGCTAAAAACAATGACAGTTTCATTGATAATGAACAGCATATGCATGTGTTGTTCCTTTATTCCGCATTGGACTCAGTACAAAACTTTGATCTGACCCAATTCACAAAGTCACCCTACTCCGACACACTATTTTCAGAAAAGCCCCCTTAATGTCTTTGTTTCTCAGACTATAAACCACAGGATTAAGAAAGGCAGTGAAGACATTGTAGAAGAGTGAGACCTGTTTGTCTTGTTCTGGGGAATAGCTAGAGTTGGGCCTCATGTAGATGTAAATAGCTGGTGCATAGAAGAATGTAACGACAGTCAGGTGGGAAGCACAGGTAGAAAAAGCCTTGCAGCGACCACGTGTGGATTTGATCTTGAGAATGGACAGAGCAATACGAACATAGGAGGCCACAATAAGGGACAGAGGAGTAGCAGCCATGAAGACACTGATGACCAGGTCCACCAATTCAATGAGATGGGTATCCATGCAAGCCAAGCTCCTTACTGAGGGACCTTCACAGAAGTAGTGGTTGAGTATATTGGGTCCGCAGTAGGGAAGATTCATTGTGAAGATGGTGTGGATCAAAGAGAAGAAGAAACCAATGGCCCAGGTCCCAGCTGCCATCTGAATGCACATGCGCCAGTTGAGGATGACAGTATAACGCAATGGGTAGCAAATGGCCACATATCGGTCATATGCCATGACCACAAAGAACATACACTCAGTCAGAGACAGGGCACCAAATATATACATCTGCATCCAACAGCCACCAAAAGAGATGGTCTGAGAGTGAGCCAGAAGATGCATCAACATCTGGGGCATTGTGGTGGTAATATATCCCAAATCCAAGAAGGAAAGGATGCAAAGGAAGAAGTACATAGGAGTGTGCAGATGGGTGTCCAGGCAGACCAGGGTGATAATGAGCCCATTACCTAAGACTGAGCTGAGGTAGAGGATAAGAAAGGCAATGAATAGGATCTGGTTGGTGATGGGATCTCTAGAGAAGCCAAGTAGGATGAATTCAGACACCCAGCTGTGGTTCTGCCCAGAAGATGTCCACATGATAGAGCCTATAATGAAAGTATACTATTAAATATCATTTGGAGCCGGAGCGGTGGTGCAAGTGGTAGGCATCTGCCTTGCCCACGCTAGCCTAGGACTGCCCATATTTTGGTTCCCCAGCATCCCATATGGTCCTCGAAGCCAGGAGCTATAGGCAGGAGTAACCCCTGAGCGTCACCGGTTGTGGCCTAAAAAACAAAAACAAAAAATGTCATCTAAACCGTGGTATTCTAGCCAGTTTGTGCTGGAGAGATGGCACAGCAAGTAGGGCACTTGCCTTGTACTTGTGACCCAGGTTCATTCCTTAACATCCCATATGATATGCTAAATATAGTAGGCATTCTCTTTGAACACAGTCATATGTGGTCAAATAAATAAAAATAAATAAAATTTAAAAATGTCAACACTGGAAGCAGACCGCCTAAGTTTTGCATTCTCATCTCAGGGCCATTTGCTGTGAAATTTTTTATTTTAAATTTCTTAATCTTTCTGAATCTCGTTGCCTCATCTGTAAGTGTGGTCAATAATACTCACCTTGAGAAGTGAAGAAATGGGCCCGGGAGATAGCATGGAGGTAAGGCATTTGCCTTTCATGCAAAAGGTCATCGGTTCGAATCCCGGTGCCCCATATGGTCCCCCGTGCCTGCCAGGAGCAATTTCTGAGCATGGAGCCAGGAGTAACCCCTGAGCACTGCCGGGTGTGACCCAAAAACCAAAAAAAAAAAAAAAAAAAAGTGAAGAAACAACCTACACAGTTGTGTTGCTAATGGGATATTTTTGAGAAATGAACCATTGGTATTTAGTCATCTTTCTAATGCAGCATTAATAGTAGATTTGGGGTGTAAAGATTCATATTTAGGGGGCCGGGCGGTGGCGCTGGAGATAAGGTGCCTGCGCTAACCTAAGAGGAACCGCGGTTCGATCCCCAGGTTCCCCATATGGTCCCCCGTGCCTGCCAGGAGCGACTTCTGAGCGCATAGCCAGGAGTAACCCCTGAGCGTCACCGGGTGTGACCCAAAAACCAAAAAAAAAAAAAAAAAAAAGATTCGTATTTAGATGAACAAAGCAAGATGAGATAAAGCAAGCACAGACAAAATGATGCTATTAAGTAAGAGACTGGTTACTCTCCAGTCTCTTTCCTGCCTGTGGCCACTCTACAGATCTAGTAAAACCCTCAGGCATACTCGCCATCTAGGTCACTTGTATATGAGTTGGCCCACCAAAGCATCTGATGTGTTTTTCTCTTTTTCTTTCTTTCTTTTTTGTTGGGAGGGGGGGTCACATCTGGCAGTGTACAGGAGTTACACCTGGCTCTGCCCTCAAATATCGCTCCTGGTAGGCGTGGTATGGCAGGATTTGAACCACCATCCATCTTGGGTCAGCTGCTTGCATGGCAAATGCCCTACCACTATGCTATCTCTCTGGCTGCTGATGTGTTTTCCGTTAGTCGCATCATTGAAAAGGTCTGAAGTTGAAAAAAAAAAAAAAAAAAGGAAAAATCTGAATTTGTTGTTTTGCAAGTGGAGATGGAAGCAGGATGAAAAAGGAAGGCATGACTAAATCCTTGATCTCCTTGAAGTAAACTATCATTCATAAAATAGTATCTGTTTTCTTTACCCACCTGTTCTTCTCTTAGAATTCTCTTTAATCATTTTTTTTCTTTTATTTCTTTTTTTTTTGGTTTTTGGGCCACACCCGGTGACGCTCAGGGGTTACTCCTCGCTATGCGCTCAGAAGTCACTCCTGGCTTGGGGGATCATATGGGACACTGGGGGATCGAACCGTGGTCCGTGCTAGGCTAGCGCAGGCAAGGCAGGCACCTTACCTCCAGCGCCACTGCCCAGCCCCTAATCATTTTTTTCTACTTACTCACCTTAAACTAGAAAACATCTCTCCTTATTAATTTATTGTTGAAATTTTGTTATGCTTCCTGACAGAAATCTGATTTATAGAGATGTAAAATCTTTGGGGGAATGAATTTGATAGGATGATGATGTTTATATAGTGTTAAGCCAGTTCTGTTTTTTGTTTTTTGTTTTGTTTTGTTTTGTTTTTGTTTTTGGGTCACACCTGGCAGCGCTCAAGGGTTACTCCTGGTTCTATGTTCAGAAATCGCTCCTGGCAGGATCAGGGGACCATATGGGATGCCAGAAACAATGACCTTCTGCATGAAAGGCAAACGCCTTACCGCCTAGCTATCTCTCCAGCCCCTGTGTTAAGCCAGTTTTAATAGTTGATAAACTATTCATTACAAGCTAAGGATAGCAGCTATAAATGAAGAAACTACTCTTAAATTAATTACTATAATTAATATCAATGAAATTGATGTCATATATCTCTGTACATAAATTTCAAACAATATCACCTATATATACGTTCAGCCAAA
This sequence comes from Crocidura indochinensis, assembly GCA_004027635.1. NCBI lineage: Eukaryota > Metazoa > Chordata > Mammalia > Eulipotyphla > Soricidae > Crocidura > Crocidura indochinensis. The sequence continues at coordinate 5,793 of PVKC010042567.1, read as the reverse complement.
CAGGCAAAATCTGAATCTAAGTAATAACAAAAATATCTAAATTATTTAACAGTTTATATAATAACTTGCTTTATTGAGGTAGGGTGTTTGTTTGCCTTAAATGCAACTGACTTGGCTCCTATCCCCAGTACCTCATATGGTACCCCTAAGTGAACCAAATGTAATACCTTAGTACAGAGCCAGGAGTAAGGTCCAAAGTTAAAAAAAAAACTGAAATCAAGTAACTTACATCTAATCTTGAAATATATAATAATATCACCAACAACAATAAAACACAGATCATATTACACAAGAGAAACTGATAAAGTATAACAAACATGAATAATTCTGGAAGAAGAAAATACTATAAATAATTATTGTGGTAATTTATAACATTGTAATATAAATTATATTAAAGTATTGTTTTTAATTTCCTAATTTGATCACTTACAAGGAATTTTTATATAGCTATTATATACTTTCCTTTCGTATATCTCAGAAACTTTTATTGAAATATTAAGAGTTAAAATCAACACTTTCAAATCTCTCTACAATGGGTCAGCAACAATAAAACAAAAAATGAAGTATAATATAAATTTAATTATTATAGTGAGATAACATCACTAGAAAATATTTAGGAAGGTCTAACAAGGGAGAGAAATATGTCATATTCAAGGCTTTGCAATGTAGCATTATAAAGACCAAAGATGATCTAAGATTTAGTGTAGGTGCTTGGCTTGCACACAGCTCACTCCAGTTTGATCCCTGGCACTGCTATGGTCCCCCCAAATATCTCCAAGAGTGATGCCTGAGCATAAAGCTAAGAGCAACACCTAAATGTTACTGGGTGTGATCAAACATTGAACCCAAAAAAAAATACTCAGTGCCACATAAAATGCATTAAAATGCATGAAATTGTATTATGCATTTCTCTGTTTGTAGCATCTGCAACATACCTGAGACAGAATTATAAACAAATATTCCTATAAGTGAAGAAATAGATTTGGGAATGAGCAAGACTGAGAGGTAAAGATAGTGAAGAAAGGAGTTTGGGAAATGAAAAAATGAGGACAGAAAATTTAGGGTGCTAGCATAGAGACAACCCAGGGATGGGGAAATCTGGTTGATCACTCTGACTTCAGCACCCACAGATGGTGGGATCTACCTTCAGCCCCAAACCACCAGCAATTTCACCAGTTTGCTGTCTCAGGAAATGAGTAATTAATCGAGGCCACCAATTCCTAATGCAAAAATAAAGAAGCACATTGACTCCTGAGTCCAGCAAGACAAGATTCTGAAACCAAAGTCTCTAAAAACATTTGAGTATTCTGAGAGGCTTGAGGTGGAAGTGGATTCTTTGTCTCCATCATGCAGCTCTCTGCACCTGAACAAGATGGCCTGGTCCTAAAGGTCCTGCCCGTGTGAGTGTTGCAGTGTAGATGAAAGAGACTCGGCCACCCAAAGCTCTTACCATAGGCCAACTTTCTCGGCTTTATGGTTCTGCCTACTTGGAGGCATTCTGGGAGTGCTGGCAAGGGCATCCTCTGTCTCCTGCCACCACTCCCCACCCCAGTAGAGACTCTGGGATGAATTCCCTGTTTGGTGTCAGCAGGAAGTCCACAGGGAAGAGGCCCTGGGGGACAAAAAAGGAACAAACACATTCAGCTCCAAGGGAGGGACAATGACCTGGCCCCTGGGCCCTGACTTGCAATAACACCATGTTTGAGACAAGCCTCTCTAGTTCTTATTGGACAAATATTGGTAAGGAAAGCCCTATTCTATCCACCCCACCCATCCACCCATTGCCACCACCTAGCCTAGACCTTGGAAAGGTTACTCAACTTTCCTAGGATGGTTGACAATTGACCTTGGAGCACTTTCCCTACAGCAGGTACTGAGTCAATTGCTTCTGAAAAGTAAGAGTAGAAACCAAGGAGTGAGAAACTTTTCCAAAGTTTTTCCTCTTCTCAATCAGGTCCAGAATATATCCAAATCATTCATTCTAGTGTCTGTTCTCAGAAACTCTTATTCTAGTGCCCTTATTTGGTCTCCTATTTCTCCTTTATCGAATAATAATTAAAAAAAACTCTCCTGAGGTCAGAGTTCTTGAATTGAGATGATGCCCACCATTCCCTGTGCTTAAGAGCTTCTGCCTAAAGACAGCACAGTGGAAGGGCATTGACCTTGTACGCAGCCGATCCAGGACAGGAAGGGGATGGTAGTTCGAATTCTGGCATCCCATATGGTCCCTAGAGTCTACCAGGAGCAATTTCTGAGTGCAGAGCCAGGAGTAATACCTGAGTGCCTTCAGGTGTGATCCATAAACCAAATAGGGGCCAGAGCAATAGCACATCAGATCATTTGCATTACACGCAGCTGACCCAGGTTCAATCACTGCCATCATATATGGTTCCCTAAGCCTGCCAAGAGTTATTTCTAAATGCAAAACCAAAGTAACCTGTCACATGTCATAGGTGTGACCCAAAATAACAAAGAAACAAACAAAAAATCTCTTTAATGGGGCCAGAGAAATAGTGAGTAGAGAAGTAGTGAGTAGAGCAGTTGCCTGAACATGGCTGACTCAGGTTTGATCCCCAACTCCTGATATTGGTCCCTAGAGGACCACCAGGAGTAGTGCCTGACTACAGAAACAAGAGTAACCCCTAAACATTGTTAGGTGTGACCACAAAACAAAAACAAAACCTCTCACATCCCTATATTAATATTCTGAGATAAGTGGCAATAAAAGAATGCCCTGAAAGCTGTGATACAAATTCAGGCAATACCTCCATGATGATGTGTTTAGTCCCTGTCCTTTCTCTGAGCCTTTTTCTTTACATATTTGTATTTGTTGTTTAAGGGAGCAGTAATATATTTGTGAAGGATAAGGAAAAACAGTAAATGAGACACAACACTCAAAAGATTGTCTGTTGCCTGTCTGTTCAGAGTAGAAATTTGGGTTTCGAAGGTCATACTAATCACCACAGGTCACCAAAACAATTGGTACATTTTCAGAGATGCTGAACTAAGTGTCAACAAAACCAGTACTGAGGTACCTTATATAAACTACAATAAAACAACATGCTCTAGGCCCATAGCTTCTAGAGGAGATATGGAAATGCAGGAACAACAATATAAACCCAACTGAATGGGTCCAGAGATTAGGAGGAGGAAGGATTTGGCGGCAAGAAATCAGGATATCTGAATTGCTATCCTTTTCTAAGAGCCAGTAATTACATGTCTTCATTTTTTTTTTTTTTTTTTTTTTGGTTTTTGGGTCACACCCGGCAATGCTCAGGAGTTACTCCTGGCTCCATGCTCAGAAATTGCTCCTGGCAGGCACGGAGGACCATATGGGGCACCGGGATTCGAACCGATGACCTTTTGCATGAAAGGCAAACGCCTTACCTCCATGCTATCTCCCGGACCCCCACATGTCTTCTTTTATTTTTCTTTTCTTTTTGTTTTGCTTGGTTTTTGATTTTTGGGTCACACCCGGCCTCGCTCAGGGGTTACTCCTGGCTCCACGCTCAGAAGTAGCTCCTGGCAGGCTCAGGGGACCATGTGGGATGCCGGGATTCGAACCAATGACCTCTGCATGAAAGGTAAATGCCTTACCTCCATGATATCTCTTCAGCCCCACCCATTACATGTCTTAATCCAAGATCCCAACTTTTCTCACATATATATAGCTGACTTTCACTTCAGTTTAAAAGGACAGTACAGACAGGTTTCCACATTTGCTGTTGAGAAAACTCAAGGAAAATGATGTAAAGTAACTGGACAAGGTCAGAAGATATGTAAAATTTTGGGCAGGATATAACTAAAGTCACCTAGACTTAACTGGAAAAAGTTTTGTTTTGTTTGTTTTTGGACCACACCCGGTGGTGCTCAGGGGTTACTCCTGGCTGTCTGCTCAGAAATAGCTCCTGGCAGGCACGGGGGACCATATGGGACACCGGGGTTCGAACCAACCACCTTAGGTCCTGGATCGGCTGCTTGCAAGGCAAATGTCGCTGTGCTATCTCTGCGGGCCCCTGGAAGAAGTTTTTTTGTTGTTGTTTTTTTGTTTTTTGGGTCACACCCGGCAGTGCTCAGGGGTTACTCCTGGCTCCATGCTCAGAAATTGCTCCTGGCAGGCACGGGGGACCATATGGGGCACCGGGATTTGAACTGATGACCTTTTGCATGAAAGGCAAACGCCCTACCTCCATGCTATCTCCCGGGCCCCAAGGAAGAAGTTTTTAAAGATTGCCAAGGATGCTCAAATTTCCATTGCCCAAATGAATAGAAAATGACCAGGAAGAGACAAGATATTTGACCAAGTTCATACTTAATAGGTAGTGGCATAGCCTACACAAACTCTACATTGCCTCTTGAACTGAGATGAAGCCCACCATTCCCTGTGCTTAAGAGCTTCTGCCTAAATATTTGGCTGCTCCTAAACTCTAGCTGAAATTTTTCATGCTGTCCTGATATCTGGTGTGGTCATCTGTGGGGCTGGTGAAAGACCAGGGGTCAGAAGAAGGGGAAAACTAGACACTGGGTGCTTTGTGTTGATACAGATGACTCAGGGACCTCAAGGAAAGAGAGTGTGCTTGTCACAACAGAGAACTGACAATGTGGGATTAATAATCTGAGACTCTAATTGATCCCTTACTGAGAATGCCTCTGGGAGAGACCCTGTGGGGATTGGATCTCATTTGCTAAAACAGGTGCCCCAGAAACTTTTCTGGATGTGTCTCTTGAGAGAAGATGAAACAAAAAGTAAGAGGCGACTGTGATACTAGTGAGCAAGGTCGTCATTATGGTTGTTTGTGACTTCCTCACAGATCTTCAACTGATAAATCATTTAAAAAGTGCATTTTTTTTCATCAGATCTCCAAGAACTCCTTGGAGTGATATGGTGGTTCCCATTCTATAGATTGTAGCAAGATGATGGCACATACTTAATGAACACTTGCCAATGGCCAAGTCCTAAGGGAAAAGTTGACTGTTTCTGGTCATTTCAGTGTTCTGTGAGGCAGGAGGGCCCTACAGGCAAACATGATCACCTCCTAGGAAAAAAAAAAAAAACTTGGCAGACAAAGAAAGCACATGGCCTATATGAATTAGTATAGGAAAACAGACCTAAATATCATGCCTCCTGCAGGAAGTGGTCCTTTTGTACTGTCCATAGGCTCTCTCCACATTGATGTCTTAGAAGCTGAAGAATGAGACATTTATCTGTACAGTAAAAGTTAATCACAGGTGTTTGATTATGCATGTCTTCAGCATTCTGAGTCAGAGGGTTTGCAAACCCCAAGACTGGTACAGGGTACAAAACTAACAAAGGACTTTGTAGATCACAATTATTTTAATAAAATTAAATTAAAAAATAAAGCAGCAAGACCAAAAATAGAATTTATATACAAAAGAAACTTCATAAGATTGACAGCAGATCTATCAAATGAAAATCTATGAGCCAGAAAAAAGTAGAAAATTATAGCAAAAAATGTTTTTCAATAAAATAAACACCTCATCTAGAATACTCGATCCAGTCAAACTATCATTCATATTTATAGGAGAGCTTCACAAATAAGCAATAGCCTTGAAAACAGGTTTTCAAGAAGCATTAAAGGGCTTCTTTAAAAGACAAGATGAGGGGCCGGGCGGTAGAGGTAAGGTGCCTGCCTTGCCTGCACTAGCCTTGGACTGCGGTTGGATCCCCCGGTGTCCCATATGGTCCCCCAAGCCAGGAGCGACTTCTGAGCGCATAGCCAGGAGTAAGCCCTGAGCGTCACCGGGTATGGCCCAAAAACCAAAAAAAAAAAA
>PVKC010042566.1:0-11934 GCA_004027635.1 Crocidura indochinensis | reverse complement strand
GGTGTTTGCCTTTCATGCAAAAGGTCATCCGTTCGAATCCCGGTGCCCCATATGGTCCCCCATGCCTGCCAGGAGCAATTTCTGAGCATGGAGCCAGGAGTAACCCCTGAGCACTGCCGGGTGTGACCCCCCAAAAAAAAAAGAAAAGTCTCTCGAAAGCCATGGAAGCAGCCTGGCTGCAGAGCACTTAGCTATGCATATGTGGGGCCTTGGGTTAGAACCCCCATAACAGAGATGGTACAACAGGAAGGGTGTTTGCCTTTCATGCACTCAACCCAAGTCTGATTCCATCACCATATAGGTGTGGTCCTCAGAGCCTCATCAGGTCCCTGAGCACAGAGTAAAGAGTAAGCCTGAGTACTACCAGATGTGGCTCATAAACAAAATATAAATAAAGAAAAAGTATTTTGCCAGCATAGTATATGAATTCCCTGAAATGACTCTGCAAATCGCCCCTCAGATTCTTTTTTTTTTTTTGGTTTTTGGGCCACACCCAGTGACGCTCAGGGGTTACTCCTGGCTATGCGCTCAGAAGTCGCTCCTGGCAGGCACGGGGGACCATATGGGAACCGGGGGATCGAACCGTGGTCCGTCCAAGGCTAGTGCGGTAAGGCAGTCACCTTACCTCCAGCGCCACCGCCCAGCCCCGCCCCTCAGATTCTTTGCAATGCTATTGGCAAACATGTGACACTTGTGCCAGTACTAATCAATGTGCATCCAACACACAGGCATCCAACAGGGCAGAAAGCAGAATTTCTGCCATCAGAAAGCCTCCAAAACACTCAGGACTGAGCAGAGGAAAAATGACTTCCATAAACATGTTTGCATCACAAAACATACGAAGGAGCATACATACCCACAGTGCCAACCCAAACTCCAGATGCAGATGGGAAAGGCTGTTGAGAGGAGACACAAGGCTTCACAGCATCCAAACTGAGGGGGAAAGAACAAGGTCACACCAAACACCAACGTCCTTTCCTCCATAAGCAACACAAAGCTGAGCTCTGCAAACTATTTCTGTTGGCAGACACAAACGGCCAACAGTAGGATATGCCAGGCAACTTGAATGCACCCTATAGCTTGTGAGGCCCATATCCATGCCTGCCTGGCATCACCAGTCCCAGGAGATGGCCCTATATCCCACACCCTGCCTATCAGCACAAAGAAGCTCCGCACATCTCCCTAAGCACCCACAAAAGCAGATAACAACGTGCCTGGATTGGGGCTAGCAGTGCTGGCAGGTGCACACAGAGCTCCTACCACCCCAAGGGAAGCAGGGGCCAGAACAAGCAGCCTGAAAGGCACCCAAAAGACTGCCAAGCCCTTATAGAGTTATCCACAACAAATCATTTAATTTGTGCCGTGGGGGTGTGGCCCACAACCAAATAAAAACAAAACCCAAATTAAAAAAAAGTTTCAGTTCCTGAAAAACAAGAAAACAAAACATTCACCACCTTAACATTCATCTTGGAAATGTTTCTGTTTTGTTTTTTGGGGTCACACCCGGCAGCGCTCAGAGGTTTCTCCTGGCTCTGTGCTCAGAAATCACTCCTGGCAGGCTGCGGGACCATATCAGATGCCAGGATTCAAACCACTGTCCATCCTGGGTTGGCTGCTTGCAAGGCAAATGCCTTACCACTGTGCTATCTCTCCGGACCCTTAGTACTCTTATATAGCCCAGCACTAAGAGCCACGCTACTACATCACCCCAAAAAGTAGAGACTGGGCAACTTACCGTGAGCGCGCGTGTGGTAGATGTGATCAGGCCCCGAGAAACCATTGCAATCACTCTCGAAAGGTTGTTTTCTATCGTAACATCAGTGATGCTGGGCAGTAAGTTATAGCCTCTATAGATTCTGATTTAAAAAAATGGAGACATCACACTATTCACAATTCCAGTATGTTCAAGATTAAAACAGCGAGAAACTATAGCATCACCGATCTCAAGATGGAAGACAACCTTTTGAGAGTGGGCACCTTCAAATAGGGAAAACCTGGAGGCAAAGGAGGTGGACCTTATGTCAAAAAGCTGGACTGGCCTCTCCTGGTCTCTCGGACTACCCTGGTGCAGTGACTCTCCTCATGTGCTGGTCTATGACCTCGTCAGGACACCACCCTCAGAAGTTCCTCCTGCCTCTTCCCTCCAGCCTACCTGCCCTGTCCCTTCAAGACAAGACCATCATGAGGCACACAAGTTCAAAGAGCAAGGGAGGACTCGGCCTTTGGTACCTTTCAGTGCCTGAACACCAGAGAGAAGCAAACATACTTGATCTCACAGAAACTAGAGAACAAGAGCCTCTCAATGCACCAGCACTTGTCCTGAAAGGACCAAATGAAGTGAACGGACGCCAGGGCTCAGCCCAAGTTTGGAACACAGAAAATGGGCAAAGCTGGCTGTATGTTCAGAAATCGCTCCTGGCAGGTTTGGGGGACCATATGGGATAATGGGATTCAAACCAACGTCCTTCTGCATGCAAGGCAAAAAGCCTTATCTCAAAGCTATCTCTCTGGCCCCACAATGTGTGTTTTTTATGTTTGCTTTGGTTTTGGCTTTTAGGCCACACATGGCAATACTCAGGAGTTACTCCTGGCTCTGCATTCAGGAATTATTCCTAGCAGTGTTTAGGGAAATCATAGAGGATTTGGGGATCTAAGCCAGGTCAGCTGCATGCAAGGCAAATAACTTCCCACTGTACTGTCATTTCACACTCCCTTCCCGCCCCATTTCCATAGTCTTCTTGCAAGCTAAATTTTAAAGACAAGCTAAATTCTACAGAACCGCATTAGGGCATTCCTTCTTGTTTGAGGGACAGGAGTGCTCAGAAACCCCACCAGTGAATCTGGCGGTTCAATGCCCTCACATGCCTGACACAATACCCGGTACCAAATACCCAGATTTCTCTGCAGTGCTGCAAATAATACTTAGAAAACCCAGGGTACAGGGATGTGACCCCAGGGTGCTCTAACACAGGACACCCCCAGCCCAGACTTCAGCAGCTATCTGCTATGAGAAATCAAGCAGGTACCCATAGTCAGTATGTGCTGTGGCACAGGCGGATGGCAGAGTTGCTCCCAGGACCTTGGTGGCACCAAGTGAAGGGAGCCCTGGTGTGCCAACCCAATGCAGGCCCGTACCTGGTGACCGTGCTCACAGAGAAGTGGCAGGATGGCTGTGTCTCATGCATGAGCAGCTTGAGGTACACGCTGCTCTGGTCCCGGGCCACAGCTACCACCGGATCAGCTTGTCCTTGGTCACACTTATAGAACAGCTTTGGGACAAGCCTAGCATAGGGGAAGAAAGGTCATAGCTCGTGAACAGCCCCGTCACTCATCCTATTACACGCACAATGTTTCAGCCTCAAGAACTGCACCCGGATTCACTTTCCTGTGGGACCCTGCTGCTGGAGGGTTTTGAAGTGCAGCTTGGAAGCACCTTCTGTAGCGCCACTAAGTAGCATGGCCTGGGGGTGGCAACTGCAAATCACAAAGGATCTTTGTGGGGTGTTGGAAATGTTCTAAGGACAGATTGTAGGGTGATTAATTACTGCGTTGTAGGAAACCCTCAAAGTTTAAAGAGTGGATGGAAAGATGTGTAAGTTGCACTTCTACAAAGTGCTCATAATTTTATTTTTAGTTTTTGGTTTGGGGGCCACACCCAGTGATGCTCAGAGCTTACTCCCTCAGGGATCATCCAAACAAAGCTCAGGAGATAACATGCATCGAACCTAGGTTGGTTGCACACAAGGCAAGCTCCTAACTGAAATCTCTGGCCCTATAATTTTACTTTTTTTAGATCAAAAAATCTCTGCGCTCAGAAGTAGCCCTGGCAGGCTGAGGGATGCCGAGGATCAAACCAGGGTCCATCCCAGGTCAGTCACATGCAAGACAAACACTTTACTGGTGTGCTATCACTCCAGGCCCCTCATTTTTGTTTTTTGGACCACCAAGCAAGTTAGCATGCAAGAATTCATTCCAAGGGGAGACAAATATATAGAAACATTTAAGAATCACAATATTCTTTGGGTATCAGGCCTTTTCTAAATCAAAGACAAGTTCACAAAAGAATCATCCTTTATAAATGGCAGATGAAGGGTCACTGGTAAAGCTTCTTTCCTGACATAGATGAGTAATGGAAGTGGCTTGGAAATAAGACTGAATAGTTGGATTAGAACCTGATAACCCAGTGCAGGTTCTGCTTCCACCAAGAAGCAGTGCCATGGTGGTTGCCTGGAGACGTTATGGGATGTGGAGATCAAACCCAGATGGGCTGCATGCAAGTCCAGCACCTTCCCTGCTATGCTATGGTTCTGACCCCTATTATAGACTGTCTTTGGGCAGTGGAAGTGCTACAGTCAGCAGAAAGCCGAAGGCAGGGATTTTTTTTTTTTCTTATCTGGAAGCTTAAGAGGCAGTCAAAATGAGCTCTGAGTTTTCAGGAGTCTGAGCCATCACCTTAGATGCTTTCCTGTGCTCATTCCCTTCCCAGTCAGAACTTGAATCAAGAACAAAGCAAGAGACCTAGTATTTAGTAACTTACTTCACTAATGTAGCTGCAGCAACATGCCGGACCCTGGGGTCTTCATCCCCAAGCAAATAGATGACAACATTATCGAGTACTCGTTCCTGCAGGTTCAAAAGCTGAGGGGAGACACAAGAGAGGGAACCCATGTACTGGATCTCATTTTAAAGAAGCTATTTTCAAAAGTCACTGAGAACGAAGGTGAGCTTACTGGTACGAAATGCCATCACACATCACAATGCACAGGACAGAAAAGAAAAGCTAATCAGAGCAATACTCAGAGCCTCTAGAGCCCCACAGTGCACAAGCCCCAGAAGGTGAATACAGGCTCCCTAACAGCACTTACCCCAATGTAGTGATGTGCTCCACGGTGTAAGTGGTCTGCTTTCGCCTCCAAAAAGCTCACCAACCTGACCCAAAAACAGTTTAGGATCTATCAGTGCCAGCGCTCCTTAAAAATTTAGTCCTGACAGGGCACAGGGTAGTATGGGTGTCGGTGGGAGGGCTGGAGGGGAGACGGATATGCCTTTTCCCATGGGAGCTGCAGGGGAATACAGTAACTCTTTCCTTCAAAACCAACGTCAACATATCTGACCCTCAAAAACTCATGTGCCCACATGCCTGCCCTAGAGTAGAAGACAGAGGAGCAGGGCAGAGCTGCTATCTGAGGGACTGAGATAAAGCCTCAATTCTAGACTTATTCTGAGGAAGGTACCCATACTTCAGTTCTGTACTGAGAACTTCAGGCCCTGGATGACATGGGGACTTTCCCACTACAAGTGTTTAGAGGAGGGGCCGGAGAGATAGCATGGAGATAAGGCATTTGCCTTTCATGCAGAAGGTCACCGGTTCGAATCCCGGCATCCCATATGGTCTCCCCTGTGCTTGCCAGGAGCAATTTCTGAGCGTGGAGCCAGAAATAACCCCTGAGTACTGTCGTGTGTGACCCCCCCAAACAAAACAAAACAAAAAAGGTTCAGAGGAAAATCAGAACTATTCTTAAAAAGTGAATGAAATTGTGGCACCAGAGCGATAGATAATACAACAGATAGGGTAATTGCCTTGCAATGCAGCCAACCCAGGTTTGATCCCCAGCATACTATATAGTACCCAAAGCCTACCAAGAGTGATCGCTGAGTGCAGAGCCAGGAGTAACCCCTAAGCACTGCCAGGTTTGTTCTAAAATACAACAACAACAATAAATGCCAAGGCTAGAGTGGTCTTGAGGGGGCCCTGCATTGGGGTCCATGCACTAGCTCTCTGGTGCACTCACCGGAAGTCAATCTCTGCCAGGATCTCCAGGAGCTCAGTACGCACTAGCCAGTAGGAGCTGTTCCTCAGGCTCAGCACGTCAGTGAGCAGTTGCAGGCCCAGCGCACTGTAACAGCTGCTGCACAGACTCATGACGCAGTGCTGGAAGGTGGAAAAGTGAGCCATGTCTCATAATCTCGTGCAACGGGCACTGCTGCACATAAGTGCACATGCATACCCACACAGACCCTGGGCTTTCTGCCCTCTACTAACTGTGGGCCCTGGCCTCCATAACAATGTTGGGAACATTTCTCAGTGGTAGGAAGCGGCCTGTGAAACCCAGCTTCAAATCAGATAGCAATGAGCCCCACCATGCAAGAACAGGCAAGGGTTTCCTAGCACACCCCTATCTGCATCAAGCCCGTGTGGCAATGCCATGCAGAAGCAAGTTGGGACTCTCTAAGCCCCCAAGACTCCAACTGCCTAGAACAGTGTCCACCCCAGTGAGATGACAGGAAAACTGCATCACATTTTCCAATCATGTATCTAGGGAAACTCTTTTCCCAGGGTGAGGCTCAGGCCAGACCCCAGAATGTTTCAGAGAGCAGGAATCCTAGGCATCTAAGAGGCAGGTGCTATATAAGAGACACCCACAGGCAGGTGCTCCAGTTCCGACCCAAATGAGACAGCAGTATACCCATGGAAGAACAGGGCACCCATGACACACGGAGGGGCAGCCTCTCCACCTCTTGCTCACAGGGCAATTCTCTCAGCATTACCCTCAAAACGTGGAGCCAGGCGGATTCATTTGCACCACGGCTTATAGGATTGAGAGCAGTTCCCAGAAAATGAGGTCTTACAGCAGTAACGGCACAGTCCCTCATGAGAAGCAATTCACACAAAACAATACTCACCCTGACAGCTGTGCAAGCCAACTTGCAGGTGACAGAAGACTCATCTTTGAGCGTTTTCTGCAACAAAGGGATGCAGTCCACCAAAGAAAAAGTGTTTCCTAAGCAGAGGAACAAGAACAGACACCATCAGGGAATGGGACTAGAAAGAATATATCAGATGATATTCAGGACAGCAGCAGTACCTGTCAGTGTCTGGATGTTGCTGGTCCAGTGTCCCACGTGGAAGCGGGACCGACTCAGGACAGAGCAGATAAGGGTCCCGCAGAGGAGAGCAGTGGCCCCTCGGACCTGCGGGTCTCCATGGTCAATGTAGTTCAGGACATCAGACACGTACTGCTCCTCTGTACAGATCAACGCCAGCCACTCAACAAGGCATGCCACCAACTTCCCAGCAAGGACTGGGTAAGCAGCAGCCCAAATCTAGCCAAGACTCAACCATGAAAACCACAAGGAGAAAGGGTGTGGGGGGAGGGGAGTCAAAGGTCCTATATCCAATATATCCATGATAGCGACCCAACACAAGGTTCTTGGGATTATAAGTCCAGGTTATAAGACAAATACCAAGATTCCAGTTTTGGTTAAAAAAGTATTTTAAGACACGAGCCAGAAAGATAATATAGTGGATAGGGCACTTGCTTTGCATGAGGCTAACTGGGTTACAACTCCAGGCACCATATATTATCCCATCCCTAAGTCAAACTAGGATAAGCCTTCAGCACCACCGGTTATGACCCAAATCTCTATCCCCCAAAAAACTAAAAGCCAAATTGTCTCACCTACATAATGTATATAAAAGCAGAAGTGTGCCCCATCGCAAAGGAAGTGGGGGAAAAGAAGGCAGGAGGGTCATTCTGAAAGTAAATCCCTTGTGATTACGGGTGGGACCATATGGCCCAGCTGAGCGGGACATGCAGCATCTCTGTGCTTCAGGCATAGTAAACAGCACGTGTGAGGAAAATGGCTCTCTAGTCACACATATCTACTGCTGTCTGTGCAAATACCAGCATTCTCATGGGGCCTGAGTAATTGACAGGACAGCCTGCCTTGCACACAGTCAACCCAAGTTTAATCTCCAGCATTCCATATGGTACACACACACGCACACGCACACCGCGCGCGCACACACACACACCCCACACACACACACACACACCGCCAAATCTCCAGCATTCCATATGGTACACACACACACGCACACGCACACCACGCGCGCGCGCGCGCACACACACACACACACACACACACCGCCAAATTTCATCGAAGTAAACTCAAAGTTAAGTTGTATGAGGCTAAAATCATTATTTTGTGTGGTTTATGATTATGGATTATGGGCCACACCCAGTGGTGCTTAGGAAGCATGCAAGGTCATGGATCAAAGCCATGGTCTTCAGTGTGCAAGGTAACGTACACTTGGGACCTGAACCCAATACTTAGGTGTAATTGCGAACCAAAACTCCATCCCATAGCCACAATTAGGGCCCGAAAGATATCACACCAACACAGAAATAATCAAGAAGGTTGGAAACTGTTTTCATAACATGACAGCGTGAAGACTTGAGAGGTGGGCCTGCAGCCTACCTGGGTATTCTGTGCGGTCTAGAGGGACTTTGTAGAGTTTGCTGAAGAAGGCCTCGGGGTGCAGGGCCACTGCTGCTCCCACACAGCTGAGTGCCAGTGCCTTCACGCTGACCCGTACGTCCCTGTCAGGAACCAGGGCTGCAAAGACACCGTCTATTCACCTACGGCCTGAGGCAGCAATGCTGTGGGACTTGCTAACCCACCTACCCTATCCCGCCAGGCAGTGGGCATGCACCCCAACTCTGCACCCACCTCCCGCCTTACCTTTCTTTTCCCCCGTCAGCAAAAATGATGCTGACAAAAGGCGGACACAGTGGACAAGAGGAGGAGAATCGTCGTCCGTGGACTGACCAATATTGCCTTTGATCCGGCAGGGCTGGGGTAGGAAAAGCATCATCACAGAACGAACTTTCCTTCATTGCTAATGTAAGAAACAGTTCGAGAGTAGAGGAATTGGGCGCTGTGCCACCTCGGGCCCCGTTGGGCAGGAGGGAGTGGTCACAGGTTCAAAAGGCTGTGGCAGAAAGGGCACAAAGTCAAGAAGGAAGCAGAGAGGCTGCTGGCAGGTAAGGAGCACACAGGCTCCTTGGACATCATTTCTGCCTTCAGGCATTCCAGCATGGCTGGGGAGACACGGGGAGACACTGGGGAGCAGGGTGCTTCTTTGGACAAAGCCACCCAGACCTGAGACAATGTGAATAACAGTGCAATGTCCATCTTATCAACCAAAACCCCCAACTTGCTAATTTCACAACACTTTCTTGACTTGACCAAACACATTCTCCAAGGACGACACAGGACTGGCCTAAGCAGTAGCTTAACTGACCCCTGAGAAAGACCCAATACCTACATGATAGCTAGTGTCCCAGATCCACAGCTATAAGTGCCTGCAGGACCCGGCAGACCTAGAGCCATGTGTGCTGTAGGTGGGATATAAAACGATGCAGTGCCGAGTGACAGAGTCCCTTTCCCAAAAACCCTAATGTGAAAACAGAATTATCCCACACCTGGGTACAATCCTCAGTACTGAACTCAGAGCTCTGCAGCGATGTCTGCACAGCTATTAAGACTATTGCTATTCAGCAGCACCAATAGCAGAGGGGACACATGAACCCACCCAGCCCATGGCATGGTCAGCCTTGGCAAGGGGGAAGGTCTAAGCCTGCTACAACACAGTTGACCCTGGAGGTCATAAGGCAGGGAAATCAGCTCTTCTGAAAGGCCCAGGCCTGAAGGGCCCTCCAGCTGACACACAAGCCCTAGGAGACTAAATAGGCAACAGACAGCAAACAGGAGGTGCTAGGAGGTGCTAGCATAACATATACATTTGGGAAGCTGAATGACAGAATATGAGTGTGTGTTTAGTGGCGCTGAGTACATTGTGACTGGCCACAGCACATCAGCTCACTACAGCGGCAGCACATAATGTGAGGGGGTACCTGACCATCGAAATAGGTACAGTTCTGCCTGGGAAGTCGGTCCTACAGTGAAGGCTCAAGAGATAGATGCCAGGTGGTAGGAAGGTGGAAAGTAGGGTCCACAGAAGCCACACGAAACACTCACCTTGTTTTCTAGCTTGCTAGCTTCAGATGCGTCTTCTCGACACAGGAAGCGTTCCACACTACTGTCAGATGACTGCCTGCTGTGGCCCGAGCTGTCCAGCAAGTGAGCCTGCTGCAAGGCTGCGGACACATAAAGCTCAAACACAAGCCAGCAAAGGCCAAGAGACAGACGCAGCACCTCAAACACAGGATTCGGTTAGACACAGCATACCCATTTATACCAACAACTCAGAGAAAAAAGGGTCCACAAGGTCTCTTCCAAGAAACCAGGATGAAACTACATATATGATGTGAGAAAACCCAGGTCAGGACAGCACCAGAGACCACATACCAAGGGAGGAGCCTCGGAAGGCATCTGATGCTTCATCGGAAATGTCCTCATCCTCTGGCTGGCTGATCCCCAAGTACTGGCCATCCACACCATCTAAAACCTGAAGGACCAACAGGGGTTGTGAGAAGCTGTGCGAAAAAGAAGGGAGACAAGGTCCTGGTTGCACAGGACAAGGGCAGCTGCCTCAGGGGCTAATGATGGTGCAGATGGCTTGGAGTACAGACTACCAGATGTGTCCCCACCTTCCGTAACAGTTTCCAGATCAAAACATCCCAAAAAATTCCAAGCAAATTTCATCTGTGTATATGTATAAATAGAAATTACACCTATATCATCAAACACCTCTAAACACATTCAATCATCAAAATAAAATTATAGAAGTCAAAAATGAGCAAAAAACATCATCCAGAACCCTACACAACTAACTGCTAGGCTCCATTTTGGACGTGATGTTTCATAAAATTAGCCCAACACTTGGTTTCTGATTCCATGTTGCAAAATGTTTACACTAGATAGCCAATGTAATTAATCTGAGAGTGATGTCCATCAGTATATTATAATGACTTTTTAAAAAAATACTTCCAATTAAAAAAGATCATGTTATATAATAAAAAAAAAACAAGCGAGAGGGGCTGGAGTGATAGATAGCACAGTGGGAAGGACGTTGTCTTATGCATATGTGGACGTTATGCCACAGCATCCCATATGGTCCTCAGAGTCTGCCAGGAGTAATTTCTGAGCACAGTGCCAGGAGTAACCCTGAGCACCATCAGGTACAGCACCCCTCCCAAATAAGAACAACAAAAAAAGCCCTAACCAAGACAAATGACCACTTGAGCCCCCCAGATAAGTACAAGAGCTGAAGAGAAGGCTAAATGAGCAAGTGCACAAGCTAGGGGCCCCACTTCGACCCTTAACACAGATGGTCCCCAAGCACTGCTAGACGTGAACCCAAGCACCAGCAGGACTGGATCACCCCTCTATAAATGGTGTCACTGTCCCTGCTCCCTCATCGCAGCAGGAACAAAAGCAGCTGCCCTGTTCTGGTCTTGCAAAACAGCACAGTCACGACCAGAGAAAACCACAGAAATAACTAAGTGGTCTAGACTGTGATGCCAGAAGGGTACATAGCCTTCCACTCAACCCCTCTCTAGAAAGACTCCACATCTGCTGAGCATTTCCTATGATGCTCATGCTGGCAGGCCACTGGACTGAGAGCAAGAAAACTGCCTAGCCCTACCTGCTCACTCAACCTTGGGCAAACTAGGCACCCAATTCCTTTAGCAAATCATGTTTTCTTGGCACACAGCTGTGATGGAAGTTTCGTGCTTAAAGACCAGAACATTGGAGAGACACGAGTCTAGAAGCAAACACTGAGACAGGAAATAATCCATACACACTAAGAGGGTGAGACGAATTCAGGAATAACAAGACTCCTAAGAAGCAGATAATTCAATAGAGGAAAGCCAGAAACTCAAGAGAGTTTTCTTGAGACCCAGGATTTTTAGTAGGAAGTGAATAATAGGGAGAGACCTAATAGACTTTATAGAAAAATGTAGAATGTAGAAATGTGAAGTAAAAATAAAGTAATTTGCATCCCAAGGTTCTAAGAAAAGGGCGATGCCTCTAATTAAAAGATAAAGGGGAGACTGGAGAGATAGCACGGAGGTAAGGCGTTTGCCTTTCATGCAGAAGGACGGTGGTTCAAATCCCGGCATCCCATATGGTTCCATGTGCCTGTCATGGGCAATTTTCTTTTATAATTTTTTTTTTTTTTTT